>APFE030596965.1:67416-98459 GCA_000404065.3 Pinus taeda
GGTTTTTTCATTTGAATCATCCAAGAATTGTTCATTTATGTAATGTAAAGGAGGTTGCCCCCTTGAAGAGGCTGAATTTTAAGGCGTTGATCTATCTTTTCTATCTTTTTATTGAGCTGGTTTCATAACACATTTTTTCAAAGGCATTGTCAAGATGTAAATTTGATTTTCACAGAGACAAGATTAGGGTAGCTAATAATCCCTTTCTTGTTGAGATGGAGTGCTGAGAAATGGAGACAAGAAATTCTAGTTTAATTTGTCTTTGAATTAAAATGAGAATTAAAATCGAATTCTATTCTCATAGCAAATTGTAAATATTAAATTAAGTTTAATTAAATTATTTAGCTTAGGAATCTTGATTTGGAAGTATTTCTGTAGTCATGTATATATTCTTCCTAAGTTTTAGGGGTCCAATATGAGTTTAAATTGTGTTGTAATTAGATAACTTAGTTTACTGAGTTATGGTTAGTTAAATTAGTTCTAACTGTTTGTGGAACTAATAGAGGACTAACAGTCAGTTGGTGCACTAAATCCACAAGTGTTACTCCAGTTAATTGAAGATTCCCTCATGAGAAACTCATGCATGTCAGGTCAGAGAAAGGCCTAGTTGAGACTAGAGTGCAGGGACAATGTACTATCAATTGTATGATTCACTGAGTTGTAAATATCATGCATACAATCAGAGAAGGAAATATGTTTGGATTGTCCAGTTTTGGAAGCATGAATTCCCTTTAAATATGGGATATTCATCCTAGGAATTGTGCAAGGAAATAGGGGCTTGATAGGTAGTGGAAAGTGACAAAGTGTTGGCTAATAGCGAGCTTGTGAGGTAGATATTTGAGCATACTTGTGCGAAATTTTTCTTGTGATAACAAGCTTTGTATCTTCACTCATATTTATTATTTAATGCAATACAGATAGGTGGTGTTTTGATTAGTGGATTTCCCTAGGAAAACTTATTTTGTTATGTGCCATTAATTTGTCTTCTTCTTGTTCATATTGTTTTCATCGATCTATTGTCTTCCGCTGGTTGAAAGTAGAAGTAGATTCTTGTCCTGTTCTTTATTAAATTGCATGAGCTTGTGAATCTATAGGAAATTCTACAGTATTTATCAAAAGAAAGAAAAAGAAATTATTATTACCATTACTATGACTTATTAAAGCATGGGTTTCATGCTTGGGTAATCATGTTTTAGGTCAAAGTCCCCACTGAGGACTTCTAGAATTTTTCTCGAGACATTATAGTCATTGTCCATTTATTGAGACCCTTGTTGGGCCATTGAATCATGTAAAAATAATTTTTATTGAGTAAATTAAATCATTTGTCACCTCCACACTAAGTCATCCCTTACTTGATCAATTCGCCCTACATGAGGGTAATTCGAACTCCAAAATAGGCTATATATATATAGTGCAACTCGATTCATTTGGAGCATCTATCACACAAGTTCGATACACAACAGGAAGCAATAGAAGAAGTGTGAAGTTGCAGGAGAAGGAGGAGAATTGATGGAAGGTAAAATTTATGGGTCATCTATCTCACACATGTGTATTTGTTGTGCTATTGCTGGAAGGTCGAAGTACTGCATCAAGATCAAATTTCTTCTGCTGCGGGGTCAAAGTTCTGTTGATGGGGAGGTCGAAATCCTGTTGCTGCAAGATCGCAATGCTAGCTCGAAGTTGTTACTAGAAGGTTATCATCTACAAAATAAGGGAAGGTATGAATTGGTGATTGGAGGAAGTCTGTGTCTAGGTCAAGAGTCTTGGATTATCTCATGAAACTATTGAAGGAAAAATTATTGACTGGGTTTTCCCCTAGATAAGGGTTTTCCCTTGGTTTCCTACCTACGACTGGTGTCTTTGATATTCATGTTATGGCTTTGATAATTTTTTAATGAACTAAGTCAAAATAATAACAAAATAAATTTAATAAAAATATAATAATCACAAGTAATTATCAAGATAAGTAAAAAATTTCTTCCTTTTTGATTTTCCAACACTTTCTCCTTGGAATTTTGGCCTTTAAACTTGATCCTTATGGCACCAAAATTTGGCTCCTTTAGGGGACTGAAATTTCAGTCTTGTAGTTGCAATGGGTGCCCTAATATCTTCGCACATGTGGAATTATGTGTCCAAAGAACAAAACTTCATAATTTTGATTTCTCTTCCCTTTTGTTCTCCTCTTCTTCACTCACCTTTTAGGTCTCTTACTTTTCCTTGGTCAAACTTCTTGGATGTCTTCAAAAGAGGTCGAGTTTCTTCTTATATATAGGCTTCTAGGGAGCCCTAATGAGACCGACTTCATCACTGTAGGCTGACTTGTCTTTTTTCAAGATGACTTGGGCTTGGAGGGAGACTTTTGACTATTTGATTTACAATAAATTCCTCTCACATGATAGAAAATGCTCAATAGGGTATTTTACGTATGACAATGACTCTTTGAATTTATAAAAAATCCTAGAAGCACACAATGGGCTCTTTGACCTAAAACAAATTGACCTTGAGGATGAAACCCATGCTAAAAATAATGACAATAAATTTTATTTCTCTTAACGTCAAATACATAAAATAGACAGTACATAAGACATTATGAAGACCAAATATAGTTACATATTTCAACACTCCCTCTTAACTAGAGAGTTATTCATAATACATACATGGCAAATTTTCATTCTCATACTAAATAATTTTCATAACAAGAGCTTGATTGGTAAGCCATCTCATAAACTATATTTTCAGCTTATATCATTACATCTCATCATATCATAAAAAATTATCATCTAGCAAGGCCTTGACTAACAAATCTATCTCTCCACTATATTAGAGCATAATTTTGGGGAGACAAATGATTTATAGATACCTTCATCATTGTCTCCCAAGGCAAATACCCCATCCGATGTTCACAAGGTATTTACTTTTAGGACCATTCCCATCTTGGATTTACACATCCTCATGGAATCTCCTCTTTTGCTACTCTTTCCTATTGGATGCCCTACCTCATCCTCAAATAGTATTTATATCATTCTTAGATGCTTAAAAAATCCTCCATTATTTCTTCATAATGTGAAGAAGAGAATGATGTGTTTATCTCTCCCTCTCAACTAGGGAGAATCTACTCATTCCTTTAAAAGGAATATACCCAATATCCCTCTTAACTAGGGGCTTGTTTCTAACAAAAACTATCTACTCTTGGTGGAGATCATGGTACTATCAGTTGCTTGTAGGGCTCCTTCTTTCTACAAAATCATGTCATGGATGAACTTCAAATTCTTCCTCGTGGAGCCAACTTCTTTGTAGGGAGTTGACCATCTTCTACATCACTTCCCTTCAACGAAAAATAGTGTTGAACCAATAGTCAAGTCATCCTCCTCTTCATCGAGAAGTTACCTTGTTTTGTTATCATCTATCTATCCTTCATACCACTACCTCTTCTCAAATCATGTTCCTTGCAAAGATTTCCATCCTCTTTTATGTGTACTAGTTGTAGGTGAATTTCTAAAACCCTCTTCTAGTAGCCCTATTCCAACCCAACCAGATGCTTTCTTTCAAAATAAAAAGTGAATAATGAAATCACAATTAGCTCTTTAAGATGGCCCTTCATCATATGCAATATCAACATTTTGCATACTGTACAAGTTTGTCTCCAAGATGTTTACTATCAAGGTTCTCCTTCTTCATCATACATATCAGGGTCTTCATACCTTCTACATGGAGATGTCATAGAAAATCATTCTAACAGTTATCATATGTTGATTAATTATCTTATATCAAGTGGCTATAGGTACATATTTATGAATTCTTCTTCCATCTTCTTCATATATTGTTTCCTCGAGATCTTGGTACATAGTTCCTTCATCATAGTAACAATGGTTTCCAACCACCTCATATATTTTATGAGGTCATGTAATGTTCATTTCATCATGTCATCATATAGAATAGTTCAAGGCACACTTTATTTATGCCTTCATGTATCATTCATAAGGAAGAGTCCCTTCTTCTTCAAACATGCTCATGAGATAGATCATTCTAACCATTCTATCTGTAATTCAGTGATGATGACTTTATCCATCTATAAAAAATATATATATATATGCATACCTCTTCCTTCATGTGATCATTTGGGCTTCCTTAAACAAATTAACTTTCTTTTCTTGAATATGAAAATTATTCAACTAAATTTTCATGTTTCACTTCTCTCTCACTATACCTTCATCCTTCTAAATTGTGGATTCCACACAAGGTGGAATGTTGACTATCTATGTGACAATTGATTCTTTTAAGTAGAGGTGAATATTTTAACAAAGATTTCATTGGAGGATCTTGGTGATCCTTATTCTGCAAATTCTTCTTTCTAATGATTATGAAGTGTGACATATTCTTATATTTCCATCTTGCTAGATGACTTCCTTTAACCATTCAAACTACTAATTCATCTATCCTTTCATGCTTCTAATATGATATCATCTCAATACTACTATAATGACTATAATGCATCCTACCATGACTTGATTTCCTCTATATACTGAAAAATAAACTTAAATGTATATGAGGGACCTTTTAATAGTAGATTTGTTTTACTTCTTCCTTCTTTGACATCTTCTCTTTCGGTTCTTCTACTTCTTCAGTCACATGGGATTCACTTATTTCTTTTATTTTCTTGTTTCCCTCTTGATTTTAGGAAAGTTCCTCTTAAAGTATCCATAATCTCTAAATTCATAGCACTGAATCTTAGACATGTCGATTTTCTTTTGAAATTTCTTTCGAGGCTCAAATTTTCCAAATTTCCCTTTCTTCCTTGTCATTGCTATGTATGCTTATGTTTGTTCATTTGATCCAACATAATTCTTTGCATTTAATCTAACATATTAGATATTTCATAATGACTATAAATCATTAAATGGAGTGGCTTCCTACTTTCCATTGATGCTTTGTATAAATATTCCCCATTCATCTGGTAATGCATTGAGTACAATAGTGGTAATTTTTGGATCTAACATTGTTTCTCCTAGCTCTTGTAGTTTATGTCTTATTTGAGATACCTTCATGAAATATGAGGCTACCCCTTCTTATACTGATACTTTCATCTTGTATAATTAAGTTCTTAATGATATTATTCTCCATGTTGTACTTACGAAAGAAAAAAAAAAAAAACTTGTCATAGATCTCTTTTGATGTCTTCAATTTTTCTACATAGGGAATGAGAGAATCCTTTATTGACTTAATGAGCATCCTTTGAGCCCTTATTTCTCCTTTAATATAATTTGATAGTTCTTGATATTTTTCTTGTGAAGGTTTTGAGGTTGATCCCTTAACATATTCAATAACTACATTTTCCTTGAGAATTAAATCTATTCCCTTCTTCCATGCAAGGCAGTTTGATGTCCCAACAAGTTTATTATTATCCTTGTAGAAAGTAGTCATTTGGATTGTAGATTGGGACATGAAATATAAATTACTTGTTAAATTAAGATGCCTCCTTAATGATTATTTCTTCCACTAGATGCTTCCTTGATGATGAGCTATATAGGGAGGGATGGTATTCTTTCTTCAAAAAGGATAATGCTTCTTATTCAAGATGAGAAGAGATGCTTGAGGTGTGATCCTTTCTTCAGTGAGACAGAGATCACCTTGATTCCTTTTATTATGATTAAGTGTTCTTATTTATTCCTTTGGATGAACAATTTTAGAGACTTCCCAAGATGCTCTTAATGTGTAGGATCCTTGTTTCTTTGAGTGGAGGTATGTCCTTAAGGTTTTCTTCTTCTTTCAAGAGTTCTTCCTTCAAAATCATAGAGTCTTTGTGATGTGTTGACTAGTCCTCCTTAACACTTCTTATTCTTGTATTTGGCCCTTATGTCTCCTTCCTCAATTGAGTGATCTTCAAGCTGCCTCTTCTTCTAACCATAGGTTTGATACCATGCTAAGAAATCAATGGCAGCTAGATTAGGGTGATTTCTCTTTACTCGATAATTTTTTATATGTGTTTTACTTAAAATTGATGTACTTGTAATTAGATGCTTCTTCTCTTGATCATTATAATGTTCTTATCATCAAAAAACTACCAAAATACGAGGATAAATAGAACAAAAGGACATAATATCTAGGATTCTAGTCAAAGCCAAAACCTTTCCTAAAGTGGAAAACCCAGAAGAATTATTCTCTTCTTATAGAATCTTCAAATGACGAATTCCAAGACCTTTTAGACCCAAGAAAAATAGCTCTCCAAGACCAAATCAAATTTATATAGATGGATTTCTCTTTCACAAAGTCAACCCAAGTCAAGCTTCTTCAAAACTTTTGCAACTTATCTTTTGATCACAAGTTCAAACATGCAACTTTTGAATGCAATTTTCGATCATACTGCAGAAAACCTAATTCACATGTGTAGGGAAAAGATGGTAAAATAGTTTTCTTCTTCCTTCGCTTAGGGTGATTATTTATCCTTAGAATTCAGACCTTTAAACTTGATACTTATGGCACCAAAATTCGGCTCCTTTAGAGGAATACAATTTCTATCTTGTTGCTGCAATGGGTGTCGTAATATCTCCACATGTGTGGAATTATGTGGCCCAAAAACAACCTTCATAATTTCAATTTCTCTTCCCTTTTCTTATCCTCTTATTGATTCACCTTTTAGGCCTCTTTATTTTCCTTGATCGAACTTCTTGGATTTCTTCAAATGAGGTCAAATGTCTTCTTATATATAGGCTTCTAGGGAGCCCTAATGAGGCCAACTTCATCATTGTAGGTTGAATTGTCTTCTTATAGGCCAACTTTGTCTTGGAGGGAGACTTTTGACTCTTTGACTTACAATAAATTCCTCTTACATAATACAAAATTATCGATAGGGTCTTTTACATATGACAATGACTCTTTGACTCTATGAGAAAGATTAGAAGCACAAAATGGGCGCTTTGACCTAAAACAAATTGAGCTTGAGCATGAAACCCATGCTAAAAATAATGATAATAAATTTTCTCTCTTTACATCAAATACATAAAATCAATAGTACATAAGACATAATGAAGAGCAAACCTAGTTATGTATTTCAATGCACTGCTCATCACCTAATATTTTACTCTTTTACTCATTTTGGACACCACTGACATTGATAGCACCTAGCGGTGTGACGTGGATTTGACCAAAAAGTCCCTTTTCTACTGACCAATTAGAGTACTTGGAAGCCATGTGGGTGCCACATGGTTAACTTGACAATTTGTCCTTTTCTTGTTAAGCCAAACTTTATCTAACCATAACTTTAAATGCAAGGGTCGAATTGAGGTATAATTTATATCACCAGGAAGCTCTCAACATGATGAATATAATGGTGGCATTAGAAGTTAATTTTGTAGACTTGCAAAAAATGGGGATTTTTCTAACCTCATCTTCATAATAGACCTTGGAGATTGAGTCAAACAACAAGTAATGCCTCTCAGAGCCTAAGGTAGTTCAAGGGGGTGGGAGGTGGTTACAACTTACAACATGGATAGTGATACTCATTATTCAAAATCCAAGTGAGTTAAGTTGAAACTATATGTGCATTGTGATTGGATTTAACCTATAGGTGCCAAAATTTAATTTCACTTAAGTACATTCTATTCTTCATTATATTTCCTTGGCTTCTTTTTCTTCTTTCTGCTTCTTTGGCCTATTGTTTTTTTTTGTCTCCTTGCCAATTCATATTTACCTTATTCTTCCTTGTTGTTATCTATATATTATTTTTCTTTTGATTCCTTTACTTATTTTGTTGCTTTAGTTTCCTATGCCAATTTATCAATGTTAGCCTCTTACCTAGATTTTTATTCCATATTCTCTCCATATATCTTTTCTTTCATATTCATCATTTTTCTTCTTTTCCTCTGATTATTTCCTTTGCCAATAAGGTAATAATTGTTTATGTTGCTTGATCCTAACCTGAACCAATTCTCATGATACAACTCTTCTATACATGTTTGATTTGAGAAAATCCTAATTAATAGCAAGAAAGTTTGTTTAAAATTGTTAAGATTTGAAATTTTGTTTCCTTTTATGAAGGAGAGGTGAAAATATAGTTATGGAACCATATAAATTATTTATCAAGAGTATTTTCAATAGCCCTACTATAAAATATTAGCTTCAAAATTAAAGGAAACTTCAATAATATGTTGGTTGTGATATTAATTCAAATTCTAAAGGCTTCATTTGAGATTTAATAAATTACCATGAAACTTATGTTTGATACTTGTGAAGGGTCGTTACCAAAGCACATAATTAAATTTATAAGACATGCTTAAATAGGTGCATGCTCAAGGTTTTGTGAGGTTTACTCAAATCATGAAAATCAAAGATGTTGAAATGAAACTCAGTCTAAAATAGAGCATTTGAATTAAGACGTAAGTATTCCTACAATCATTACCATTCAAAATTTATTTTCTTAAAAACAAAATTAACATGACTTTCAAAGCTATATGGATGCTTTTTTTAAATTTGTGTGAAAAATGTAAGTTTGAACCTATCATTATGAATGGCACACTTCAAATTAAGTCCCTCAATGAATTGGTGGTGATTCTTTCTAATCATGGCAAAGTTTTCTTTACTTACATTATTGAGTGTTTTGGAAAATGTGTGAAGCTTAGCGAAAATTCAATGGTATTTAAATAATCAATGTTTGGTATACCCATAAGTGAAAAAAATGACATAAATTTGATGTATAATGATGAAGATTTGATGTTGTTGGTGAGGTAATGATGTTTACTAGTTCAATAAGGTTTCACCATAAATGCAAGGATATTTGAGTTTTGGAGGACATGTAAAACTCGAGCTTTGGATGCACTTGGGTGTGTTTTAGGTAGTACTATGACTCATTTTTAGTAGTATTTCGGCGATCAACTTAACGATAAAATAAATATTGTGCCAAAATTTTATTTAGAGAATTATTCAAAGATTTACAACTTGGTTTTCGTTGAAGATTGAACTACCTATAATTAACAGTGTATGGTGGATTTTGTTGAGAAACTGAGCAAATTCCACTAAGTTGCAATGCTATTGTGACCTACAACAACAACAAAAATGGTTAGAAATAATAACAATTCAAATAAATACCAATTAGACTACATTAATTTATCAATGAAAGAGAAAATGAGTAGATAACAAAAATAAGAAACAAGAAAGGATGTGGGAAGCAATGACTCTTTTATTCCCAATGGAATGAAGAAAAATAGTCTTCTAAGGGGTACAAAGAGAAATGTTCAATAATGTGAATCGTTTACAAAATCAAGATGGAGGGTCTCTTTCTCCTTCCATTTATAGGATCTCCCTATGTTTCTAAGAATAAATGGACAATACCAATGGTGTAAGTACAAAATATGAAAAATGGATGCTATCAAGCTTTTGGATTTCAAAGATATTTTGACAACATGACTTTGCAAAGCTCTTCCTACATCTTCAAATATTCACAAAGAATGGTATTTATAGAATTTTTCCAAGCTTTCATGTTGGTTATCCCATTGGATGAAGGTGGTTGGAATTTCATATTCGTAATGAATGTCATGGAGCTTTGGAGGTTCTAGGTATCCCTTCATAAATCCCCTTAATCCCTTAACATAACAACTTGTACTTTCCATAGCCTATATTTGATGACATTTATCACATTTTTCAATGTGGATTTTTTGTGTCCATGGATTTGTGTGACTATTTAAGGAACAATCATGTGGTTTGCAAAAAATATAAAATGATTTTTCATGGCTAGACAAAAACTCACTTTATAGATTAAATATCTTTCTTTTTGAGTTGATGTTTAATAGCCTTAGGAATCTTGATGAATTAATGACATTACTATCTGTAATTTGTAATTTTTTGTGGATGACTTTTGGATGATAATGGTTTCCCCACAATGTGTGAGGTTAGGAGCAAACATATATCTTCAATGCATCCTTGTTTTATGTATTGAATGATTCCTATGATGATGTAGTGAGAGAAAGACATTATTTGGAGAAAGACCTCCAAGAGGAGATAAAGAAAGGTCCACTTGTAGAAAATACACCCTATTAAAAGAAATATTCAAAATATCCAAATGAGGTGGGTATGTCTCATGCACATGATCATGAATTTTTGGTAATGATGACTACAAGGGAGGAAAAGGGATGTCTTATCAAGTATGCTAGGAGGCATAGTAGATGACATGTGCTAAAGAAGAATATTGCATCACCCTTAGGGGTTTTTGTTGTAGTAGAAGAAAATTATGATGAGAATGCTCCTATGGGATTGACATAACTAGATAATGTGTCATCTAGTGGAAAATGAGTGTGAGTGAAACTTATGGGTCTTCAACAAAATCTAGAAACTAAAACAATCATAAGATAAGACCCACTAGAAAGTGAATTTGTGCTAAAGTCAAACATCGAGGGGGATGGTGGATGGAAACAATGAGTGATAATGACTCTAAGTGTTCTATCCAAGGTTCATCATTAAAAATTAGAGTGACAATCGAGATACCACTTCATTCTGGAACGCGAGAGCTAATTTCGACAAGAAGAAAGACACAATGACCAAGGGAAGATGTCCCTTAGAAATGCACTTGTAGATGATGCAAATACTGAACTATGAGGAGATGAAATGTTTTCATGATGTATGAGTTTAGTAGAAACTAAATAGATATTGTAGACAACTCTTGATTGGAACATAATTGACAATGGAAACAGTAAAAAAAAATTGAGACAAACAAACCCTTTGAGTTAGAAGGACTACCCTCGGGGGGGAGGGGGAGGGGATTGTATTGGATGAGGCAAAGTTTTGAATACTAATGATGGTGTGTATGCAAGGATATAAGTGATGGTGACTCTCAACTGGATGAATGGGAGACATTGATGATGGAAATATTGTTTTACAAAATAGATGGTGATAATGTGAAATGTAAATGCTCTGATTAAGGGTGATGAGGGCTAATGCTAGGGAATGATTGAAATGAGGATGAAGGTGGGATAATAACTACTTCCAAATATTATTTGTACACTTTCAACAAAGATTTATGAATAATGATGGGTATGTATAAATCACAAAGATGGGTGCCCTAGTAAACCAGTGACTTATGTGATGTTATAAGTAGGTAACTGCAAAGAGTGTGGTCCCCATTGGTTGGATTTTCCGAGGGTTAATATAATGATCCTTATGCCTTAAAAATGATATGAAACCAATAATTACATTCCTCTTTGAGGGGGAAACCTCCTTTTATAATGTATAAAATGTACAAGAAAATATTTGATGATTCAAAGGCTAGGCCTCCTTAGTGTATATAGGATACAAAAGGTACAATTATACTAAAATGGGACCGTGAGGGGATCTAACCTACATAACAATATAAAATAAATATGTGATCACTCAATATCTAGGACTTAATAAGGGGTTTTTAGGTTAAAATGGGGATTATATAGGGCTTAAAATGTGTTTTCCTCAACACTTGTCTATTTATGGGTGTTTCTGAATGAACAAACCATCTTCACATGTCACTTCTTCCACTGGTAGGTTATTCCATTTGATGAGATACTCAGTAATTGCTCAATTTATTAGCAGCTTAGTTCTTGTTTCCAAAATTGTTTTTGGTTCTAGAGTTATTTTCCCTACTTCACTAATATCTGGTAGAATAGTTTGGATTGGGATGTTGTCGCTGATTACTTTCTTTAATAAATACAAATGGAAGACTAGATGCACCCATGTAGATGGAGGTAGCTTCAATTTTTAAGTCATAATTCCAATCCTTTACAACACCTTATAGGGGCGATAATACCTTGGAGCTAATTTATTATCCTTATTTTGTCACTTGAGGGACATTTTTTACCCACTCCCCCACTTCAAATTCCCTTTCACTGTGATGTTAATATTCTTGTTGTTTCATCCTATTTTGTGTCATAACTAAGTTGTCCTTCAATAGTTTTAGAACCTCTTGTTGGTCATGTATGTGTTCCACTACTGCTTGAGCCTTTATAATCCCTTTCAAGAGTGATGTTATGGATGGAGGATGATATCCATAAAGTGCCATAATTAATGGTGATATTTTTTATGAAGTATGGAAGGATGTGTTGTACCATCATTTTTCCGAGGGCAACCATTTGATCCATTGTGTTTGTTTATCAGATGCAAAGTAACATAGATATCATTCTAAATATTTATTCACAATTGAGGATAGTAAGATTAGATGTGAGCCAATTGAGTACCCAAACAAGAAAATAATTCAATCCAAAATTTTCCAATGAAAATTGAATCTCTATCAGTAACAATAATTTTTGGTATTCCATGTAGCTTTTGGAATGTTTTAACGAATGATTCTACCACAATGCTTAATTGAAAAGGATAAGAAAGAGAGAAAAAGTGGGCATACTTTGTCAATCAATATACGAGTACCATAATGATACTAATTCCTCCAAATTTGGGTAAACTTGTATATCGAAACTTCTTCCCACCATTGGATTGGTATGGCTAATGGTTGAAGGAGCCTTGGGGTCTTCATAGTCTCTCCTTTATTTTTTTGGCATACCACACATTCTGCCTTAAACCTTTTCATATCTACTTTAAGATCTTCCAAACAAAAATATTTCTTGATCCTATGTTATGTCTTAAAAAACCTTGAATTTCATCCTAGAGGATAAGTGTATAATTCCAAAAGAACCTTTTTTTTTGAGTTAAGAAATATTACATAAGTATAAGTGATCTTGATACCATAATGTTGACAGTGTTGTAAATCCATCAACCAAGGGTCTCCCTGATGTGAATTCCCAATTATACCTCACGTTGTTTTGGATAGGAGCCCCATTTGGAAAATGGCTTGGTTGTCAATTGTCTTGAGGATATGCCTTCGCTCTAACTGTCAACAAGAAAGAAGAGTGAAAATATGCCTTCAAAAAGCAAGTGAGGTGTGCCTAGTGAGTGTTATTTTACTATTAAAGGGGAGGAGAAATGAGCCTCTAAGAGATAGGTAATAATACCACCCTAGTAGAGACACACATAAACAAGAATAATTTTTTCACCATCAAGAGGAATAGTCCACAGAGATGTGACGACCATTACAACCAATACAACAAAAAATATTTTTCTAATATCCAACAAAATATTCCATGAGGATGCGACAATGATAATAACAATTACAACACATTCTCAATATGAGAAGTACCAAAATAACCAAAATAGTTCAACTACTTTAGAATAGATGAAAGCAAACATGAATTAGAAAAATTCACAGAATAGTCTTACAAATATCCATAATCCATGCATGAAGAAAATGTTGGCCATAAGGCTTCTAATACTAAGAAAAATTCCAAGACACTTGTACACAGTGAACACCACTTTCTCTAGTAGTGGAGCTTTGGGTCACTCCTTGCTCAAAAGAACTAGTTTGTCTCTCTGATGATTTGCAGTAGGAGACAAGATGAAAATTCCTTTACTCATACAGTGAAGGTGTATATATAACCAATGAGGTGATGCCTCACCTTCCTTGTGACTCTTTAACTACCCTCATGATTGTTTGACTTACTATGAGTTTTTGACTTTTGCGTGACTATTCATATTGTGAATGTGTCCTTTTGACGTCCACTTTACAATACATTTTGAATAGATAATTACATAATCTACAATAATGATGTGGCATATGATGACTCACGACCGGGCATGACATGACACTGATAACATGGATTGCATGATGATGTCGCAATGACAAGATTTCCTTCTTGTTGCTTATTTATTTCAGTCTTTAGTAATATATGTATCCAATATTTCATCTTCATGATATATATTCTCTGTTCTTCATATCTATCCTCCAAAGAGTTATGAATCAGATGGAGTCTTCATGCAGTCATGATATTTGGTCTTTTATTGTAATCTAGTGTTCCTTCATCTTCTTGTCTGATGATCATCTTATATCTTTAGCTCCTTAGGTGTCTTCTAGAATGTCCTCCTTCTCCATCTCCTTCTTCATCATCTTTCCATATCCTCATAAAGTTCTTGCATCTGCAATGCACTCATGAAAAGATGACATCAGTCTGATAAACCCCTATCTAATATGTTGCATGATGATCCATTGACTAAGCTAGAATCGAGTGGAAGGTTGAGGGAGAGGCTCAATTACTATGAAATTGTGCAACTTAGGTAGTCAAGGGCTAGGCTTGAGCCTTGAGACTGCATAATGAACAATTCATACTTGGATTGAGCAAAAATATTATGGATTTGGGGATCTCACGGAGCTAGGTTGAGGACTTGAACACCGATTTTTCCCATTGCGTAGTTCTGGAAGACAGAGGAGCCTATGTGATTGTTCAATTGCATATTTCAAGAGCTTGGGGCTAAAGATTGAGCCTTGATACTACACAATGCACAATTAAGGTTGGCCTGTGCAGGAATATTGTGTAATTTTGAGGCTCAGTGAGTCAAACTATATGATTTTTCATATTTCAATCAACTACGTAGTTTTGGGAGGAAGAGCAGACCTCGTGCTTATGTAGTTGCATAGTTCAAGAGCTCAGGGTTTGGGCTTGAGCTTAGAGACTGCTTAATGTGTAGTTGGGGCTAAGATGGAGGGTTGGATTGTGCAATTCTAGGGGCCAAGGTCTAGGCTTGAGAACTGGAACTATGCAATGCATAGTCCTAGGAGGTAGAAAATGCACATTACAGAGCATCAAGGGACAAGGTTGTAGCTTGAGGATTGGAACTGTGCAATGCACATTTGTAGAAGGCTAAATGAGGCTAGGTTGCAGGGAAGTTTCTAAAAAATGGCAAGTGTGGAATCAATGAGACTGATGTGAACAATGATATGACTTGAATATGATCACATAATTAGAACACATAATGAAATAAAAACATAGATCATACATAAAAAGTTAAACACATATTTCCCTCAATGCGACAACTTTACAACAAATTTACGATAAGTGCGACACTAAAGATACACTATGTGACGATTGTGATGACACTTGTGTGACGACTGTGATGACACATCCTTAAGATGAACCATCGTTGCTTGTTCGAAACATAGATCTAAAAAGAAATTGAATGCGATGGATCTAGAAGAAAATCTGCACAAACACGAGACTCGCAGAAACCTCAAAGACAAAATGCTTAACAATTTGGGAATGGGTGCAATAGGTGTTTACATGGTAATATCAACTCATTTTCATGAAGATAAACCATTGAAACCACTAAAATGATCTTATTCACATTGTGCGACACCTAACATGCGCAAATATGAAATTTACTATATAAAGAGAAAAGGAAGAGTGACACTTGAGATATGTGAATGATATTGAAAGAGACACATTCCATAGTGAAGATAACATGAAAACAATACTAATTAAAGTGAAAGAAATCAAGAGTAACATTCGAAAGAATGAAAACAACACTCACAAAAACAAAGGTGCAAAAAAGTGGAAATTTAAAAAACTCACCAAAGTAGAAGTACAAATGCAACCAAAAGTGAGGGATTGTGAATGACAGTGCGTACTAACTATAGACATGGGTTGAAAATTGCACAGACACTGTCTTGACGGACTGTGCTTATGCTTGTTCAAGATTGCGTCGAAGAATGTGTTCATGAACTCATTGCAAACTTAGCATGTGTGAGAAAGTGACCTTGATCGATCAAGAAGTGACCATGGAATGACCGATCAGAAGATCCATAGTAGGCTCCAAAATCTAACTATAGTCAAAAGCTTGGAGGGTGTTTGTCACAACGACAACACATAACAAATAATTTTTCCACATAAATTTTTATACTGCATCACTAGTGTCCTCTTGTAGTTTGTAAATGATCTTGCATATCTCCTCATCTTGCTACCACTTATCATTGCTTCTTCACCCCAACCAAATTTTTGAATGGAAATAGAACATAGTAAACCATTTGTGTCTTTCTATTTCCTTAAGAGTGCATCTTCCACAATATTTTGTTTTCTAACTTTTTAGATAATTTCAAATTCATAACCTGTTGACGGTGTTGGACCCACCCACATGTAGGGGATTTCCCCAGTAAGAAGTCCCAATTAGACCTCATACTATTTGGTGTAAGAGTCCCAGTAGTGGTTTGTACGGTAATTCCTTGACCGCGATTTTGCACAGAGGCAAGTAAGATAACTCTATTGGTAGCAAGGGTGTAACAGCTACAATGAGTCAAGGAAGGTGCGTGAGAGGTTCTAACACATGGGGGTTGAGATGAGTGCATCCCTTGGAAACTTGTGATAGCACTCAGCTTGGAAGGGAACCATGAGAAAAGATGCATCACAACATGGAAGGAAAGTTAGCAAGCAATCCAAAGTGATGGTTAAACCAACAACACATTTCAGAAAGATTCATACATACTTATACAAAATAGTCTATACATGCATGTGTAAGCAAACACATACATCATTTAGAGTAAACCAGATAACATATAATACAATACAACATATGCATGAAATATGCTAGCTCTTATTATATAAACAAGTGTAAGTTCCAATCTTACAATACATCTGTGTCTAACCACTAGTCCCGATAGTGGAACGTTACAGCCACAACTGCCTACTCCTCCAAAGAGATGTACTAGCACTACGTAGGGGAGAAGCCAAGGCTCGTTACAATACTATCCAATCTCTCTCCAAGATAGCCTTATCGGAATCTTGGCTGACCAAATGCCTTTACAATGAGTTAAGAGGGACTATTTATAACAAAGGGCGGGGTGACCCTTGACATTCCCCTTTTTGACAGTTCAACTACCCTCATGATTCTTCATCTACTCTATCACTGTTACATCCAACTATTGACACTTGACTTACACTTGACAAGACATTACATTACAATAAACATGTACCCATGTGAAACAAAACGGCTTGAAAAAGCCATGCTAGACATCACTTTGACTTAGACAACCATGGAAGCCTAACTCCTCAACATCCTCATGTTTATCGACAGTAACATACTGATGCAAAGATCGATAGTCCTTGATGGTGTTCGTGTACTTCGCAGTGACATCTGTCTGGAACCTGACTCTTGCCTCCATAGCATCGGAGTACACTGCTCAAGATCCTCTGTCCAACTCATCTGAAAGCATGCACATCATTTTCTTCAATGTGGCTAGACCAGCAACATACTTGTGCATGATGTCAACACTTATGGGCAAGTCTAGGTTAGTGGAAATGCACATCAACTTGTCGAAGTACGAGTTAAGCTCTAGTCAGACCTGTGCCTTTGTCTTCACCTGGGTGAGAGTCCCAATAGATGGGATCCCATGTGTGCACACCACAACATCCATACTCTTGAATACTCATGCATATGAAGCCTATATGCTAGTGATGATCTACATGATCTCTTCATAGTTCTGGATTTGACTCTGGATACGTGCCTTCAGCTCGATTGCATTAGCCCTCATCATCTTAGGCAAGCGAAGCGGGGTTCCCTTGTATATCATTGTCCATGTTTGCATGTCATTAACAACAACATGCAAGTTCGTCAAGCTACGTGCTCTCGTAGCACAACATTGTTGCCATCTGTTGAGATGGATGATTGCCTTATGCACAGTACCAAACTTGGAGTACAACGATTTCACAACCATTTCAAGGGAAAATAATTCATCTAGTATTTCCTTCTTCAGTTCAACTCAAGCGGATGCTGTCACCAACCTCCTCCTTGCTTGGTCGTCTGTAGTTCCTTTTCCATTCATTCATTCTCAGCTATTAGAAAGTGAACACTTGAGCTAGTGGCTTCGACATACACTGTGGTTGCATCGGCCAAGGCTATTGGATGTTTGCGCACATCAGTCATGATCACTCATTGCTCAACTTGCACAGGAGATGTATGATCCTCCAAAGTTGACACTCTGCGAGACTGCACAACTCTATGTTGAGATTCATCGAATGAGATGTTATGCATCTCTCCTTCCAACTGATCACCAAGGATCTCAGTGCCTCCTTGGTCACTTGAGACTTGCTCATCACCTGGATGTGGTGAAGATGGTAAGTCGACCTCTTGGTTGTGAGGCATGAGGTCGGTGTCCTGTTTCAACTCTTGCTGCTCCATGTCCGCATCCAACTGTCGGAGTGCTTGTTCTATCTCATGAGCGAAGTCCTGCTCCTATGATGGTTCGCCCTGTCTGCCTGATGCCAGCTATTCAAATGAATCCACTACCTATACGGGCATTGTTTCATTTATCTGTACATGTTGCACCCCTTGTTATACCTACTGCTACTGCGCTTCCCTCTCCTATTTACATAGGTCTTGTTCCTTCTGGATTTTCTCCCTCAACTCATGCAACTCCTTCTCGGATTCCTCCTTTCTTCTCTTATTCCACTACCTTTTCACGATTTGCATGTTGCTCCGGTGCCTCTTTGTGCTTTATCTACTAATGGATATGCTCATAACTTACAACTTTTCTCCTCCTTCATGTGATCGATAATATTCCTCTTTCCCTTGTCGTACACTAGTATGCTTGCCTTTGTCGCTACTGTTGTTGCTGGTGCTGTTGCTCGTTGATATGCTGCTTCATGTCGCTTCGCTAACTTCTCCACAGTAAAGCCAACCAGTTCTTTGAGTCTGGAGGAGTTGTAAAAATATCTCCATGGGTCCTCCTCTGCCCAATGACATGCCCCGTGGATCCAGTTGAACTATACTCTCGTATAGTGATCTTTCACAACACAATGTGGGTCATACGGATTGTAGCTTCGGAGGTCGAATATATACTTCATCAGTTTTGCTTCGACATTTGCTTTCCTAATACTCTGGATCTCATATAACCCAATCCGCAATGGAAGAGTGGGCCAAGGTGCCTTCTTCTTCCAGTGCAGTCTAGCTATCAATCCTACTAAGATGTGATATGATACATCTTACATGAAAATTATGTCGAAGGCAAACTTCGGTAGAACATGTGGAGGCTTCTCCGCATTGAACATTCGGATGAAGGTGCTAGATAGTAAGGCATACCAATTAGCAATGTCTATCAGTGCCTCCATTGTTTCCTTTGACATGCAGGGTGGATCCTGTTCAAATATCATCTTGTAAACTAGGGTGACAAAATGATCAGGCAGTCGTGTGATTACTCCTATGAAGCTGCATTTCAACAACACATATTTCAATTATGTTGATGGTGTTGGACCCACCAACATGTCAAGGGATCTCCTCACTAGGAAGTCCCAATTAGACCTCAGACTGTTTGGTGTAGGAGTCCTAGTAGTGGGTCGTACAGTAATGCGTTGACTGCAATTTCGCACAGAGGCATGTAAGATAACTTTGTTGGTAGCAAGGGTGTGACAAATGCAGTGAGTCAAAGAAGGTTTATGAGAGGTTCTAACACATGGGGGTTGAGATGAATGCACCCCTTGGAAACCTGTAAAATTACTCGGCTTGGCAGGGAACGCACGAGCAAAGATACATCACAACATGGAAGGCAAGTTAGGAAGCAATCCAAAATGATGGTTAAACCAACATCACATTTCATAAAGATTCATACATACTTATACATAATAGTCTATACATGCATGTGTAAGAAAACCAATACATACATAATTTAGAGTAAGTCAGATAGCATAGAATACAATACAACAAATGCATGAAATGTGTTGGCTCTTATTATATAAAGAAGTGTAACTTCTAGTCATACAATACATTTGTGTCCAACCACTAGTCCTAATAGAGAAACCTTAAAGCCACATCCACCTGTTCCTCAAAAGAGATGTACTAGCTCTGTGCAGTGGAGAAGCCAAGGCACATTACAATACTTTCCAAGATCTCTCCAAGATAGTCTTATTGAAAACTTGGTTAACCAAAAGCCTTTATAATGAGTTATGAGGGACTATTTATAGCAATGGGTGGGGTGACCCTTAACATTCCCCTTTGTGACAGTTCAACTATCCTCATGAACCTTCATCTACTCTATCACTATTACATCCAACTATTAACAGCTGAATTACACTTCAAAAGACATTACATTACAATGCACATGTACCCATGTGAAACAAAATGGCTTGAGCAAGCCATGCTAAACATCACTCTGACTTAGACAACCATGGAAGTCCAACTCCTCAACATCCTCATGCTAATCGACAGTAACATACTGATGCCAAGATCGATAGTCCTTGATGGTGTCCGTGTGCTCCACAGTGACATCTGTCTGGAACCTGACTCCTGCCTCCATAGCATTCAGGTACAGTACTCAAGCTCCTCAGTCCAAATCATCTAAAAGCATGTGCATCATTGTCTTGATTGCGTCCAGAACAACAACATACTTGTGCATGATGTTTGCACTGATGGGAAAGTTTGGGCTAGTGGCAATGCGCATCAACTCGTCAAAGTACGAGTTAAGCTCTATTCGAACCTGTGCCTTTGTCTTCACGTGGTGAGAGTCCCAATATATGGGATCGCATGTGTGTGCACCACAACATCCATACTCTTGAATACTCATGCATGCAAACCTTGTATTCCAGTGATGAGCTGTTAGAGCTCTTCATAGTTTCGGATCTGACTTCGGATACGTGCCTTCAGCTCGACCGCATTGGCCCTCATCATCTTAGGCAAGTGAATCAGGGATCCCTTGTATTTCATTTTCCATGTTTGCATGTCATCAATGAAAGCATGCAAGTTTGTCAAGATACGTTCTTTCCTAGCACATCATTGCTGCCATCCATTTAGATGGACAACTGCCTTATGCATGATACCAAACTTGGAGTACAACACTCGCATAACTGTATCAAGTGACAATACTTCATCTAGTATTTCATTCTTCAGTTCAGCTCAAGTGGACGCTATGGCCAACTCTCCCCCTTGCTTGGTTGTCTGTAGTTCCTTTTCCATTTGCTCATTCTCAGCTATCAGAACGTGATCACTTGAGATAGTGGCTTCAGAAAACACTCTGATTGCATCAACCAAGGCTACTAGATGTTTGCGCACATCAGTCACAATCACTCATTCCTCAACTTACGTAGGAGATGTATGATCCTCTAGAGTTGACACTCTGTGAGACTGTACAACTCTATGTTGAGATTCATCAAATGAGATGTTATGCATCTCTCCTTCCAGCCGATCACTAAAGATCTCAGTGCCTCTTTGGTGACTTGAGACTTTCTCATCATCTAGATGTGGTAAAGCGGGTAAGTCAACCTCTTGGTTGTGAGGCACGAGGTCAGTGTCATGTTCCAACTCTTGCTACTCCATGTCCACATCCAACTGTTGGAGTGCTTGTTCTATCTCATGAGTGAAGTCTTGTTCCTCGATGGTTTGCTTTGTCTACCTGATGCCAGTTGTTCGGATGAATCCACTACTTATATAGGCATTGTTTCATCTATTTGCACATGTTGTGCCCCCTTTTGTACCTATTGTTGTTGTGCTTCCCTCTCTTGTTTATGCAAATCTTGTTCCTTCCAGAGTTTCTCCCTCATCTCATGCAAATCCTTCTCTTCTTCTTCCATTCTTGTCTTATCCCTCTACCTTTGTGTGATTCGCATGTCACATTGGTGCCTCTTTGCCTCTATAGCCATAGCTACTTTCTCTATCAATGGATTTGCTCATAACTTGCAACTTTTCTCCTCCTCCATGTGATCGACAATCTCCCTCTTGCCCTTATCACACACTTTTATGCTTTCCACTACTGCTATTGTTGTTGCTGGTGTTGGTGCTCTCCATGGTGCTACTTCATGTTGCTTTGCTGACCACTCCATAGTGAAGCACACATGTTCATTGGGTCTGGAGAAACTATAACAATATCTCCATGGGTCCTCCTTGGCCCAATGAAATGCCCCGTGGATCTAGTTGAATTGTACTCTCATGTCGTGATCCTTCACAATGCAATGTGGGTCATATGGATTGTAACTTCGGAGGTTGAATGGATACTTCTTCATCTATTCTGCTTGAACATCCACTTTCTTGATACTCTGGATCTCATATAACCCAATTCACAATGAAAGAGCGGGCCAAGGTGCCTTCTTCTTCCGGTGCAGTCTGGGTGTCAATCCTGCTAAGATGTGATATGCTACTTCCTGCATGACAAGTATGTCCAAGGAAAACTTTGATATAACATGTAGAGGGTTCTCTACGCTGAACATTCAGATCAAGGTGTCAAACTATGAGGCATACCAATCAACAATGTCCATCAGTGCCTCCATTGCTTCCTTTGACATGAAGAGTGGATCCTATTCGAATATCATCTTGTAAACTGGGGTGAAAAAATGGTTAAATAGTCGTATGATTACTCCTTTGAAGCTAAATTTTGACAACAACTTGAAATATGTGTTCACAATAGTCTCTTTCGGTGACCATGCCCACTCCAAGCTTGGTAACTCTTGTTAGGCACATATTGCATCTAAGATGAAGGTAGATATGTACATCTCTGTACGCATGCCTCCAGGTGATTATCAGTCCTTCGTTACTTGTTCCCTTAGTTGATGAGCCAACATGTCAGACTAGTTACATGGTTTTCCTTCTCTGGCCAGTTGGTCTAGTGCGAACACCCAACTTTGTGGGAAGGTTTCCGTGCTTTCTTGGCCATATATTCGACATGAAAATATGACCAAGTGTTGATACACCTTCCACAATATCTTTGTCTTGTAGATCTGGTTGGGTGTTAACCTGAATCGAGCGGGCTCCTTTATCTAGTTCTTCATAATGTCTCTGGAGTTAGCACTATTGTTGACTAAGCGAAAGGGAGTCGTCATGATAGTCATTGGCTCTAACATTCGATACATTTCATCATAATCTTGTGCCCAGAAGTTTGTGAGATTCATCCCACTGACATTGTTCAAGGTCATCATCTAGGGATCAGTGTGAGAGACGATCCAATGTATCATGTCCGCGCATGGGAACGCGTCGTATCTCCATGCAATCTGGTACAAGCTGGACTTGTGAATGTCCACATACACCTGACGGTCTTTGAGGTCTTCCTCAAAAATGCCTACAAATGCTTCATTAACCTCTTGCCATTTCAGTTTGATGTCCTTCTATAGAAACAGTTTGGTATCTCCATAGATCAGTATACTAAAGGACACTCTCTCAACTCTTGCTCTAGCTACATTTTTGTCAGTGTCCTGTGATCTTGCTCTCTTGGAGGCCATTGATCCTATACTGCTAAGAGGTGGATGAACACCTGAAAGATCTGAAGACAAAGAAAAATGCATGGAAAGAAATCTATCAGCAAAAACCAAAACAAATTTAGGGGATGACATAACACATACCTAGGGAACTGATAGGCAAGATTGCATAATTTCTTTTGGGAGGCTTGGTGACTGGCTGCCAGAACTGCACAAAAGGTAGTCTGGGTTGTTTGAGAGACAGGACTAGCTTCTAGACCTATGTAATGTACAATCTAGATTGGCTTCTAACTGTCGGGATTGCACAATTCCAGTTGGGAGTAACTACATGCTCAAGGACTACATTGCACAATTTTTTGTGCAAGCAATCATTGTCCCTCAGAAATGCATAAAATAGTCCTAGAGGATAGTACCTGGGAAGAAATGTGTATTTCTAGAGAGGAAGACAGAGCCTTCCTTCCCCAGATTATGAAATGTTGTCTTAGTGAAGGCAGAGTTCGGGCCAGGGTTGGCCAGACTCGCCAACAGACAAATAAAAAAATATATGAAAATGAATGCATGGCAACACTAAGTGAAAGCAGAAGTGATTGACAGTGCATGGAAACATGAATGAAAGATTCAGTAAATAGATTAACATGCATGTGGGTGAAGGAGTCTCCTAATCAACGATTGTTCATGCAAAATAGTTTCATGCATGCAATAGCAGTGAGATAGCAAAGAAAAATGAAACGATGCTAGTGCAAGCTAGTATACATGTAAGCGACAATAAGTGTTAAAATAAACCAAGAAAACAAAACTCACACAAGCGAAAGCACAAAAAGCGACAGAAATGTTGAAAAATACAAGCCCATGAATAGTTGAGCTAGATGTATTGAAGAGTCCTGGATGTGTTGTGGGATGTCAGAGCTCCAAGATCGATGTGAAAGAATGAGCTCTGATGCGTCGAATAAATAATTTTTGAGCTCATGATGCACATGCCACAAATCTAGGAAAAAGTGACACTTGGAGGAAAGTCCCTAAACAAACTTTGCATGTAACCTACAACTAATAAAAATAGCTCCCTGAATCATGGGATACCTTTTGCATGTTGCCTTTTGTTATTCAGGGAAAAAGAAAGACATGCATGCAAGTCAAGTTTCCTTGGTCTCGAGTGGAACTAGTCAACCAAACTACTCATGCTTGAAGTTTCTCAACTACTGGAAGGAAATGCACATTTCTGGCTAGGAGTTGGGTTGGCTTCCCAAGGGATTTGTGAAATTCCTAGGTAGAGCAGCTGATTGCTGCCCAGATTTGCGCAAATTCTAGGATAAGCAGCCCTGTTGGGGAAAATTGCATAATTTTCACTATGAGGGTTGACTGGCAGAATTACGCAATTATGGAGCCCACCAGGATTCCAGACAGGATTATGCAATTTCTAGAGGGAATGCTGGTTTCCCTCCAGATTTGTGCAATTTTTTGGGGGAGTTGCTCGGCCTGCAATTGGACCAAGTCCGGATGAACAACCTATGAGGGGAATGCATCAAACTATGATCAACAGACTACCTTTATGCAAGAAAAACACTTAAGCTTGTGTACTTGACGAAGCAAGACAAGGTGTTGTGGAAAGTTGGTAGGGAGGCTCCAAAACAAAGCTAAGGCAAAATTTTGGAGGGTGTTTGTAGTTGCTACAACACTTGGTGACACACTGGTAGAACTCCAGCTATTTGAATGGACCTTGTTCGTGAAAAGTAAGTCTAACACCTCCAGAAGTATTGTTCAATTCTCAGTTCATGCTGGTTTCACACTATCTTGATTATAAGATGTAACATCTACCAAGGTCTTGGTCAATTGACACACATTCCAAGCCAAGGAAAAACAATTGTTTTGATTGGGGTTGAGGGGTATATTGGTGCACATTCAATATAGTCATCAGAGCCTTAGTTTCATCTCTAGAGTTGCTCCGCTGCCAACAGGCCTGAACAATAACCCGATAGAGTCACATAGGAACATAAGCATGGCTCTGTTGCTAGCGAGCCTGGTCAGTACCCCGACAGAGTTACTTGCATCACCTCTCTACTTAGGAAGCCTTTCTCTTCTTTTGCCTCATCCATTTTTCGTTTTGAAATTTTACACTTTTTTTTTAATTTTTTTTTAATTTTTTTAATTTTTTTTTTAATTTTTAATTTTTTAATTTTTTTATTTAATTTTTATTTATTTTTATTTTTATTTATTTTTATTTTTATTTTTATTTTTTATTTTATTTTTTATTTTATTTTATTTTATTTATTTTATTTATTTTATTTATTTTATTTATTTATTATATTTATATTATTTATTTATTTATTTATTTATTTTTATTTTTATTTTTTATTTTTATTTTTATTTTTATTTATTTATTTATTTATATTATTATTTATTTATTTATTTATGGATTCAGATTCTTTGGCTTGAATCTTTTGAATAGTTGACCGGAGAATCCACAGTTTTATCATTTTTGAACCGACGTTTCGAATCCCAAGTGGGATCCATCTTCAGTTTTTTTTTGCATAACACTTATTCATTTCAAGAGGAAGAAGACGAATCTCGACTTATTGAGAGCAAAATAGGTTGTTCTAGTAGAGTAGTTTATTATATCTTTGACATGCTTATTAAGGTTTTCCCCCTTAGCTTTCTCTACTTGACTCAGCTAACAAGGGTTACCCAAAAACAACCGACTATAGTAGGTGACACTAGTTAGCACGCGAGCATTGTGTTTTCACCAAGGTTCACTTCGAACAGTATGTATTTTCCTTTGCTATATCATGGAATAAAAGTAGCAAGTTCTTCATATAGAGGCAAGAAGACAAATAACACAGTAGTGATATTTGTACATGCCCTCTTTTACTTTACCCAACTTGTTTCAAGGGTCATACACGGTTTCATGCGAAACTAACCTACGAACATAACAATTGAACTAACCAATAACTAAACAAATCAAGAGTAGAAGCAAAAGCGAAAGAAAAACGAGTAAGAAAACAAGCAAGAAAACAAGCAAACAAACAAAGCAAGTAAGCAAACAAGCATGCAAGCAAACTAACTGAAAGCAAACACTACTCCTACTCCTAAGCTAATGGTGCATGGGCCTGATCACGTGAAGTGATATTGCCAATGCAGCCACTGATGCATTGGTTGAACCATGTTGGTGAAGGCTTGGTTTGTGAGTAACCCAGTTGTGTGAACCAGCAAGCAAGAAATATATAACAATGAAGACAACCACACTTTTTGTTTCAAAGTGCACACAGGACATAAGTGAGTACAAGTGCATAACGAGTAGTATGTGGACTTATCATGAAGCTATGTGACACTGTGTGCAACTTTGAAGCATAAGAACACTGTTGACTATGACATGCAAGCAAACGAAATAAACAAAGACAACTTGTATTGCACACTTGTGCTTGCAATGTAAGATTCTTGCAATGCATGAGCAATACGATCATGTAGTTCGAGTGGAGGAAGCATGATTTGTGTGTGATATTGATCTTCAATGCATACAAATGAGCGATGAGGAGCCTTGGGTGATTGAAAATTTTCCTGATCGAAAATTAGACTAACCCCAAGAGAGCGAGGACCTGACATAACCATCAGCTCAGGCTAAAGTGCCTCGACAGTCTTGGGTGTTTCAACTTCATCATTAGATAGATCATCATGAACCGGTGGCTTTGAAAAATGAACTGCAATAGGAACATGATCATGATCGAATATGGGAGAAAATGGATCACGACATCCATGATAAAAAAAATCAATGATTTCATTGGCACCCTCATGATCTGATGAATCAAACAGAGGGGTAGATGAAAAGTGAACAAAATCATCCTCTGTGGTTCTAGAAAAGGCAGATGAAAGATCAAGTGGATTTTCAATGAAAGACTTATCATCTATGTTGTTCGATGATGGACCATTATCCAGTGTGTCTTGCAAGTGATCAACAATGGGTGCATCCGTGGATGGAGATACACATGCAAAACCATGGATGGCAGGTTCACCAAAGATGTTAGGAAAGAATGGAGGAGGCTTAGATGGAAGGCAGTCATCCTTCACCGAGTGTTGATGCTCAAGATCCCACTCATACTCTTCATGAATGATAGCACATGTTGGTTGTGCAACACCAAATTCGTCAATGGCTTGTTCCTTGTTCACAACAAATGTAGAGTCCAGAATGGCAGAACACAAGACAATATCATCAGGAGGAACAGTCGAGTGCGAAGATGGAGGTTGCGAAATATAATGCATATGACAACTCGAAGGACTCGCAACCAAACCTGCATGAAAATTAAGTGAAGTGATGTTGGGAGGATGTGAAAGCTGAACAAGTGTGTGAGCATGATCCTCAACATCACTCGATAGTGGTGGAGTTGTTTGATGAGGGGATGGCAGATAGTCACTCATGATAGTGAACACATCTACATGAGATTGCGTAGCTCCCTCACTGAAGAAGGTTGAGCAAGGCTTGATTTCAAACTTCCTCTTGGAATGAGCAAATTTCTTAATGCAATACTCAAATCGGTCCTAAAGATAGAGAAATTTCATCTGGCTCCTCGGAGCTTGAAACTGCAAGTCACGGAAGCACTGCCAAAAATCCATAATCGATTCATGTGGAGCCTTCCATTGTTGTAGCAATTTTTGGTCAAGATGGTTTGGATCAAAATGACAAAAAGTGTCTTCAATGAGATCACATAAGTGCTCAAGTGACTGCACGCTGTCAGCAGGTAGGCTAAACAACCATTGAAGTGGAAATTCACAAAGTGTGTATGCAAGCATCAAACTGGCATGTTCGTCAAAACACCCATATTCCTCATGAAGCATGGAAAGAAATCCATGTAAGTACTTAGGCTAGGCCACTTCGCCTTCACCATCATACGTGTAAGTGGACAAGTGATTGAAAAAATCCCTCATGATGGTGACATCTCGATGATTCGAAAAACATCGCAGAGGGAGAAGAGTCCAAGAATCCATGAAAGATATGCAAAGGTTCAAAACCGGATGAGAGGACACAGCTTGTCATTTGGCCCTCCTTTTAGCACCATAAATGTTGATGGTGCTGGACCCACCAACATGTTAGGGGATCTCCTCGGTAAGAAGTCCCAATTAGACCTCAGACCATTTGGTGTAGGAGTCCTAGCAATGGGTCGTACAGTAATGCCTTGACCGCGATTTCGCACAGAGGCAGGTAAGATAACTCTATTGGTAGCAAGGGT
The DNA here is from genome assembly GCA_000404065.3 of Pinus taeda. Lineage (NCBI taxonomy): Eukaryota > Viridiplantae > Streptophyta > Pinopsida > Pinales > Pinaceae > Pinus > Pinus taeda. Next base: position 95,627 of record APFE030596965.1, read on the forward strand.
GTAACATTTGCAGTGAGTCAAGGAAGTTGCATGAGAGGTTCTAACACATGGGGGTTGAGATGAGTGTGCCCCTTGGAAACTTGTGATAGCACTCGTCTTGGAAGGGAACACATGAGCAAAGATACATCACATCATGGAAGGCAAGTTAGTGAGCAATACAAATTGATGGTTAAACCAACAACACATTTCAGAAAGATTCATACACACTTATACAGAACAGTCTATACATGCATGCGTAAGAAAACAAATACATACATCATTTAGAGTAAACCAGATAGGATAGAATACAATACAACATATGCATGAAACATGCTGGCTCTTATTGTATAAAGAAGTGTAAGTTCCAGTCATACTGTACATCCATGTCCAACCACTAGTCCCAATAGCGGAACATTATAGCCACAATCATCTGCTCCTCCAAAGAGATGTACTTGCTTTGTGCAGTGGAGAAGCCAAGGCTCATTACAATATTGTCCAAGCTCTCTCCAAGATAGTCTTATTGAAAGCTTGGTTGGCCAAAATCCTTTACAATGGTTTATGAGGGACTATTTATAGCAAAGGGTGGGGTGACCCTTGACATTCCCCTTTGTGATAGTTCAATGACCTTCATGACTCTTCGTCTACTCTATGACTATTACATCCAACTATTGACACTTGACTTACACTTGACAAGACATTAAATTATAATGCACATGTACCCATGTGAAACAAAATGGCTTGAGCAAGCCATGCTAGACATCACTCTGACTTAGACAACCATGGAAGTCCAACTCCTCAACATCCTCATGATGATCGACATTAACATACTGATGCCAATATCGGTAGTCCTTGATGGTGTCTGTGTGCTCTGCAGTGGCATATGTTTGGAACCTAACTCTTGCCTCCATAGCATTTGGGTACATTGCTCGGGCTCCTTTCTCCAACTCGTCTAAAAGCATGCACATCATTGTCTTTAATGCAGCCAGACTAGCAACATACTTGTGCATGATGTTTGCACTGATGGGAAAGTTTGGTCTGGTGGCAATGCACATCATCTCGTCAAAGTATGAGTTAAGCTCTAATCGAACCTATGCCTTTGCCTTCACCTGGGTGAGAGTCCCAATAGATGGGGTCGCATGTGTGTGGACCACAACATCCATACTCTTAAATACTCGTGCATGCAAAGCCTGTATGCTAGTGATGAGATGTGAGATCTCTTCGTAGTTCTAGATCTGACTCCAGATACATTCCTTCAGCTCAACCACATTGGCCCTCATCATCTTAGGCAAGTGAAGCAGGGCTCCCTTGTATTTCATCTTCCATGTTTTCATGTCATCAACAACAACATGCAAGTTTGTAAGGATACGTGCTCTCCTAGCACATCGTTGCTACCATCCATTGAGATGGACAATTGCCTTATGCACGGTACCAAACTTGGAGTACAATGCTTGCATAACTGTGTCAAGGGGCAATACTTCATCTAGTATTTCCTTCTTCAGTTCAGCTCGGGCGAACATTGTCACCAACTCTCCTCCTTGCTTGGCCTTCAATAGTTCCTTTGCCATTCGCTCATTCTCAGCTATCAAAAATCCAACACTTGAGCTAGTGGATTCGGCATACACTCTGGTAGCATCGACTAAGGTGCCGGATGTTTGCACACATCAGTCATGATCACTCATTCCTCAACTTTTGTAGGATATGTATGATCCTCTGGAGTTTACACTTTGCGAGACTACACAACTCTATGTTGAGATTCGTCGAATGAGATTTTGTGCATCTCTCCTTCTAGATGATCACCAAGGATCTCAGTGCCTCTATTGGAAATAATACTGAGAGGGGGGGTGAATCAGTATTATCTAATTATTTTAATAAATCTTCCTTATTTGTTCTTTGAATTAGTTTTGCATGTCAGTACCATAAAATAATGAGCATGAACAAAGAAAACAGATAGTCACACCAAATAACACAAGATGTAAGGTGGAAACCCAATGTGGGTGAAAACTACCTGCTGCAATATGTCTCTATCTTCTTTCAAATTAGAAACTCCTTTTACAATGGTTTTGTACTGGTGCAGTCCTCTTACCAGTACGCAGCGCTGCAACTGCAGAGACGCTACACTCTCTGCTCGTTTTCCAGTCTCTCTGGAAGGGAGTACAACCCTACTCCTTAAACTCTTTTCTTACAAGGACCACTTTTCACATAACTTTTCAAACTGGATCCACTAAGCAATCACCACTGATCATCAAGTAATAAGAGACAGTAACCAGCTCCAACAATAATAGCGCCAAAACCCAGAAAAAACATGCCCATAAACACACCAGATTTTAAACCGAAGAAGTAAGCACTGCTCAACTGCTCGCCCTGCTTACGTAGCACCCTGCTCAACTGCTTGCCTGCTTACAGTACTCACCCTGCTAATTGGCTCTGCCTGCTTAACAGTAATCGCACCCCTGTCAACTACTCGCTCTGCCTTTTACGTACGCATCCTGCCAACTTGCTAGCCTGCGTACCTTCGCTGAGTCCATTGAACTGCCTGCGGTCCTCGCACCCTGAAACCCTTTTCTGTGCCTGCGTACGGGCGCACCTGCAACCCTTCTGTACCTGCGTACCGGCGCACCTGAGACCCTTCTATGCCTGCGTATGGGTGCACCTGCAACCCTTCTGTACCTGCGTACCGGCGCACCTGAAACCGTTCTGTGCCTGCGTATGGGCGCACCTGAAACTCTTCGTTCCTGCGTATGTACGCACTTTTCTCTCACTGTACCTGCGTACCTTTGGGCATAGATGATTTCAAGACTTCAGAAAGAACCCAGACAGTCAGGTCTACAGATCTGAACATGCGCCGAAGAGATCT
>APFE030596970.1:0-20746 GCA_000404065.3 Pinus taeda
GAAAGATTAAGGTTGGTGCTCTATGCATCTCTCTTATCTATCTTCCATAAAGGAAAACACAAGTTACTTTGAATTGTTTGTTTCTAAGATAGCTACCCATCTTAGTGGGACTAGCAGATCTAAATAGACACTAGTTTTCCTGGAAACAAATATGAATCTGAATGTGCCTTTTGCAATAACTTTGGGCATAGAGAAAGTGAATGCAGAAACAAAATATGATCTACTCTTCAAAATGAACAAAAAGAAATAACATCTAAAGTATGGAAAAATAAAACCATAGAACCTTAGGATTATGGTTTAGCTTTATATGAAGTAGATCAAGAAAATTTGTGGTACATTGGTAGTGGATGTTCAAAACATATGATAGGTGATAAAGATAAGCTTATGTCCTTTAATGAAATAAAGAGAGAAAAAAATGTAACGTTTGGAAATAATTCACCTACGGCTATTAAAGGAAAAGGAATTGTTTTGCTGAAGGAAAAGGTTAAAGATGGAAATGTTTTGTTTGTGGATTGATTAAAACATATCTTATTGAGTGTTTTTCATATACATGATCAAGGGTCTGAGGTGGTTTTCAGATTAAAGAATTGTGTGGTACAAAATCTCGATATAGGTAAGATCATAATAAAGGGAACGTGAACTCCAGGTAATTTCTATGTCTTGGAAGGAAGATTAGAACATTGTTCCTTGAGAAAATTAGAAGAAATTTGTGTTTGGCATAGAATATTGGGACACCTAAGCTTCAATCAATGACATAAGTCAAGAAGAATGGGTGCAGCTTGCAACTTGCCTAACATCTCTCTACCGTAAAGTACCATATGCAAATCATGTCAATTTGGTAGGAAAGCTAGGGTGTAGTTTACTGCCAAATATGGTACTTTAATTAAGCCACCTAAACTTATTCATACCGATTTGTGTAGTCTTATGAGAAACAATTCTTCTTGGGGGGGCCAATACGTCATATTATTCATTGATGATTTTACTCTATATGTTGGATTGGATTATTAAAACATAAATATGAAGCACTTGATAAATTTAAAGTCTCCAGAGATCTAGTAGAAAATGAGTTAGAATTGAAAATCAAATGTCATAGATCTGATAGAGGAGGGGAATTTACATTATATGAGTTTTTCAAATTTTTTAAACAACATGACATCAAGAGGAAATTTTCTATAGCTAAAACTCCTCAAGAAAACAGAGTGGCAAAAAGAATGAATAGGATAATCCAAAAAATGCCACGTTCCATGCTTGATGAATCTGGAACACCTCATACTTTCTGGGGGAAAGTAAAACATACAACAATAAATATCCTCAGCAAATTCATATTCGAGTGAATAATGACAAAATCATCATGATACATGGCTTGGTTAACATGCAAATATCAAGCATTTTAGAGTCTTTGGAAGAAAATGTTACATAAAGAATAATGATGATAAACTTGGAAAGTTTGAAGCTAGAGTTGATGAAGGAATTCTCCTTGGATACTCCTCTAGAAGCAAATGATATTAATTCTACAATACAAGACTTTAAAAAATTGTTGATTGCATTGACATCGTGATTGATGAAACATCCACAGGTACCAAAAAGGAAGCACAAACAGAAGATGAAGATACTCCTACAGCAATCCAAAATGATGTAGGAGATGGAATCAATGAAGCATCAGAAGAACGAATTATTAGTACAGAAGCATCCTAGAAGATTCCATTAAGGTATGTTCAGAAAAGTCATCCAGAATCACAAATTCTAGGTGATAAGGGATCTCGAATACAAACTAGAAGGACTCTTGTTGGAACTTCTAGCTATCTAGCCTTACTATCGACAATTGAACAATAAAATGTAAATGAAACTAGATAATATAAATGTTGGGTTAAGGCTATGGATGAAGAACCTGACCAAATAGAAAAGAACCATACATGGGTATTAGTACCAATACCTCATGATACAAATGTCATTGGGACACAATGGATATTCAAAAACGATGAAGAACCTGACCAAATAGAAAAGAACCATACATGGGTATTAGTACCAATACCTCATGATACAAATGTCATTGGGACACAATGGATATTCAAAAACCAAATTAATGAAAATGTAGAGGTAATTAGAAACAAAGGAAGACCTGTATGCAAAGGTTATGTGCAACAAGAAGGAATAGACATTGAAGAAACATTTTCACCTATAGCCAGACTTGAAGCCATAAGAATGTTCCTTGCATTTTCAAGCTTTCATAACTTTAAAGTATATCAAATGGATGTTAAATCTTCATTTCTAAATGGGGACATAGAAGAAGAAGTTTATATTGAACAACGTGAAGGGTTCATTCTAGGGAATGATAAAATTCTTATTTGCAAACTCAACAAGGAATTGTATGGGCTAAAATGAGCTCCTCATGCATGATATTATCACCTTGACAACTATATTTAGAAACAAGGCTTCACCAAGGTATCTGCAGATAGCAATCTATATATAAATATGTATGATGGTAAACATTTGATAGTTGTTGTTTACGTCGATGAAGTCATATTTGGAAGCAATGAAGATTCTATGTGTCAAATTTTTTCCTCGGTCATGCAACAAGAATTTGAAATGTGATTACTTGGTGAACTAACATACTCTCTTGGTCTTAAAGTTCAACAAGCAAATAATGGTATCTTTCTCTCATAGTCTAAGTACCTCAAGCAAAATTTAAATAAATATGGAATGGAATATTACAAACTTATATGCACACCAATGGTAATAGGATGTAACTTTAGTTGGCATGGTGATTCTCCCTCAGTAAATCAACTAGAATACATCTCTATGATTGAGAGTTTTCTTTACCTTATAAGCACAAGACTAGAAATCATGCATGAAATTGGGATTGTTGGATGATCTCAAGAAAATCCTAAAGAAACTCATCTCCATGCAGCCAATATAGTATTCAAGTACTTACAAGGAACTCAAGATTATGGTATATGGTATCCCAAAGATGCAATTTTTTCTCTTCATGCAAGATGAAGATTGGGCATCTAATGTTGATGATGATAAAAGTACTAGTGGAGGATCATTCTATTTGGGACCCTACTTGGCAACATTGTTCAGCAAAAAAAAATCTCCATTGGTTTATATACTACTAAGGAAAAATATGGTGATGTTCCATCTGGTTGTACTCAAATTCTATGGATGATGAAAGCATTACAAGATATTCAAATCACTTGTCCTCAACCTATACCTATTTTGTGTGATAATACTAGTGCCATAAGTATTTCTAAAAATCTTGTCATGCACTCAAAAACCAACCATATTCCAATCAAATATCACTTTCTGAGAGAACAGGTACTTGAAAAAAAGGTCAAACTAGAATATGTTCCCTTGAAGGAACAGGTTGCAGACATATTTACTAAACCACTTCCACGTGATTCCTTTGAATATCTCAGATAGAAACTAGGAGTGGTCTCTACCTCATCACTTTGTTAATTATTCTGATAGATGTTTCATGTTTAGGGGCATTTGAGTTTGAAATTATACAATTTCCTTTCTATACACGGAACCCATGAAGGACAGTTACGTATATATGCGAGTTGGGTTCTTGACAGTAGCCTATGTTTCTCTATGAAGAAGAAACTATGGGACATACTAAAAGAGAGGTTCTAGTATACTTCAGTCAATGATTCATTGGCCCTCTACTTCTGATATTTACTAGTTACAAGTTGTTTCTCAAATGAAACTTAGAAGTGATATTGACTTATGATGGTTGCCAAATGACATTTCTACTTTGATGGCTTTACTGATTGATGAAGTTGCTTTGATGAATTTACTACTGAATATGATCAGTCATGATATTGAACAAATGACACAAGTTTAGGGGGAGTATTTTCTATATTTCTATTAGTGCACATTATGGCATTTGATTCCTTGAGAATTCCTTATTTCATTATGATGTTAATATTGTTTCTAACAAGTGATCATCCTTATATGGTGAATGATGGTTACTGATGACTTTCATGGTCTTGCTACCTCACTATTGAGGTCTTTCATTTTGGTTATAAATGTCATATTCGTCTCTTGATGTTAAGGTCATATAAAGACCCATGATGTAAAATTGTTATATTCAGTCATATCAGAGTCAAGATCATTACTTGTAATCCCATTATTTTGGGAATTTGGTGTAATGTCGAGTCATACATGTAACCCATTATGCTGGGTAATTGATGTAATCATGATTCCTTGGTGCTAGAAAAGGTTAGATTTGGTTGGGTCGTACCATCATGTAATTCTTTGTATATCTTCTATAAGTTTCAACATATGCTCAGGGGGAGCATGGTTAGTGCTCATATCCAGCAACATCAAATCTATGGTGTTCATATCTACAACAAAAGTCTTCATTCAGCATTGGTCAATACTTTTCCCTTGATGTCAAATGGGGAGAGAAAGTTGGTGTTTGGGAATTCTAGGTGACTTGGGAGAGAAGCTTGGTATATCTATAAATGTGGTTATAGGTACCTATAGGTGATGGTTACAAAATGCTAAAGTGTTTTCTATCAATTCTAGAGAGGGATATTATTGGCATTATGACTAATGTGTTGTCCTTGATGGAAACCTACTTGATAATGATGTCAACATGACGGTAGCATAATAAGTATATAGGCCAATATAGATGTGATCGAGAGATTGGAAAATTGAATATCAGTTCAGAGATAGAGGAAGGATAAAGGTAATGTTTCAAGAAGTATATGCAGGTCTTGAGAAAAAAGGTCACATACACCTGAGAGTATGGTGAAGCGAAGTCGCATACAGTTTTCACACCATAGTATTCTCAAGCCGAAGGTCTTTACCATGGTATTGGCCCATAGTAATGATCATGACAACAAATATTTGATCCCATCAAATAATACCATCAACGTAGCTATAGAATTGGCTAAGGCCTAAGCCATATAAGGAGATGGGGATCAAAGTGTTAAGTTTGCATGTGTTGGGTTATTGATGACTGGTTTGATCTGAAATAAGTGTGCACCAAGAAGTATTATAATAGATTAGATCTATCAGATCTGAAATGTCTATATATTGAATAATCTTCTTATGGTTTGGTATATCTGTGATGATGATTTTATGATGTGTATATGTTATGGTGTATACTGATACTTGGGTATGACAGGTATTCTGGTGCAGAGCAAAGGTTTGAACACAATAATTACATACGTATATGCAAGTGTGCTTCAGAAAAATCACGTACATACGTAGATCAGATTCAGGATAATCGTGTAGACATTCAACAAAATAGATAGATATATACATGGGTGTTAATTATAAAAGGTGCATACATACACAAAAGAGATTTATAAGAGTTGTGTATATCTGTTAGGGTTTTGTAGTATAAGCTGATGATAATAGTTGATATATTCTATTATGTTTGTTTTTGTCTACCAATGAAGTATCTTCTAGTTATCCGTGTTTGACAATACTATTTGGCCTGAATTGATTATGAAGTAAATTATTTACTTGTGATTATGCTGCTAGGTGATAACCTATATTTGCCTCAGTGGTTTATTTTGGCTTCAATATCTTTTTGGTTGATTGATTCAGTGGTATAGGGACACAAATTCATATATCAATATTTTGAGATCTGTAAGCAAGTATGCTTCAGGGGAAACACATATATACATAGGTATGAGTAAGAACAATAGCATGTATATTCTAACATGTGTTTAGACAGGGTTTTCCGTAACAAAATCTAGTTTCAGCGATGAACAAAGTGTGGTATGGTATTCTTATGAAAGGTCATACAATGATATAAGTTGTTATGCTTGTTTGAAAAAGTAATTTCTACATTTCAATTGATGATACAGTTGGTTCAATGATTAAGTGACTTGGTACAATGTTGGTTTCAATATTGTTGTCTGATAATTGTGATGGATCCAATTTGATACATTTTGAAAAGTGATCCACAAAGAACAAAGGTTAAGGGGGGTTATAACTCTTTCAATAGAAGCTAGAAAATGAGAGAAGGTTGTTTCCTTCTACAGGTGGGTTCGTGTATTTGTATGAATTTGTGCCAATACAAGTTTGTAACTATATTCTCATTATAATAAAAGAAGAAGATAGAGATGACAGAAGCTGTGGTTTTTTCACACATTAGGTGTCCACATAAAAATCTCAGTGTTCATGTGTTTCTTATGTGTGATGGCTTATTATGTTCTTATTGTACATAGTTACTGTTAAATTAATGATTAATGAAATATTGATAGATTTCTTCATGTTAAACATATGATGAATTAACTAAAAAATTTAGTGAACCATATATATGCTACTTGTCTTCATCGTAGTCATGTACATACATAGGTTTCTTCATACTAATCGTGTATAGAAATATGAATAAGAAAAGAAAAGTTTAGGTAGCTTAAAATATTGATTCACCCCAACCCATATTTTTCCTAAAAATCACCCCATATTCTATGCATAGTTCTCCCCTCCTTACTTATCATGTCTTCTAGTAATATGCCACCTCCATGTGTCATGTTATTCTGCACGAAATCTTATCTTTTGTGCAAAGAGTCCTTTCCATATGAGGAGGTCTAGTGTCTTTGTCAGAACTTGACTGCTACCATTTTGTGAACTATCTGTGGCTACAAATTCAAAGATGAGACTCCGTAGCCAATGTCCTCCAACAGAGAAAGATATGAGAGATTTTGATGAGATAGGATAAGGGATGATAATGGAGAAGAACTTCTTCTAATGCTCTTATCCTCTAGAAGAACCTTATGTAGAGATACTAGATATCTTGCAAGAGCTTGCAAGACACGACCTCTATAGTGCCACCACCATTTTTCTGAAGCCCCATATGGCACTATCTTGGATAAATGCTACCCATGACAATTTTTTAGGTTTTAATCAAGCTCAATACTCTACTTTCATGACAGAGTTTACATACAGTGCTCGACCTCCCATTTCGTTGTAACTAGTGAGGAGCCTGCTATCATTAAGAATTCAACTAAATCACTTTCACCAAGAACCCAAAAAATCTCTAACTAAGAAAATCATGGCTTTGCACTCTTGTTGAAGCTATAGGTTGGACACAACATAGCCTCCCTCTAACCAAAAGGTAATTGACCTGGGCTTCTCTCTGCCTCTGTTATGACATGGATGAAGAGGGGAATTTTTTTTAACCTTTTGGTGAGGAGGTCCAATAAGATAAAAAATATGAAACTACATAAATAAACCCATCAAAATAATATACAAACAACAACCTAAATGAGACACACAACTGCAAATAAAAATAATTATTGCAAATGAAACACACATAAAACTAGGAAGAGTAATCAATAATAAATTGCCACAACACAAATATGATTCATTTGTATATGGATTCATTTCACTAACTAAAACATAAATGTACATGATGTGAAACCCTTCATGTCATGGTGGTATGGGGGTTGCATAACATCTAAAACTCCTATGGCACACTCCAAAAGCACTTATGCAACACTCTACTCGCAAGAAGACAGACTCACATTCTCCTTACATGCTCGTGAAAACCCCTAACCCTAAACCTAGGAATGAAACATTTTATTCTTTTAATGAAAACTCTCATAGATGTCTTTCCATCCATTAGAAATCCACTTGCATTTCATTTCATTTTTCATTTTCACTCCACATGAATTCACTTTTATATATCATTATACATCTACTTTTAATATTTCTATAATGGACACATTTGATCTCCAATATTTTACCACCATTTGTTACCAAAAGATTGGATGAACCATAATATTTACCTCATAAGAAGAATTTTCTCCCATTTGGATATCCTTAGTGTTGGTTGTGGTGTTTTCATATTTCCTTTTACAATTTATGTATCCTTATCTTCTTATTCTCCTTCAAAATATTCTTCTTACTTCCTTGTTTCTATGGATGGTTGAGTCCCCGTCTGAATTTTTTCATGTTGTCGTAGATGTTCCCATTTCACTTCAACTTCTACACCTATATGATTTTATTAGAGATAGTTCATCAAATACTACATCAATATTAATGATGTTTTTTTAGGAAAAAATATATAAAAATAGATATCCCTTAACTATATCACTATATCTAACAAAAAAAATACTTCTTTTATTTGGGGTCTAACATAGAATGTTGATTTTTAGGAGTAATATCATAAGTTTCACAAGGATTTTTTTTTTTTGTTTTTAAACTTGAGTAATCAAAAGGGTGAACAGTTGATATATCTTCAATAATTTTACATTATACTACAATTGATGGTGATTGGTTCACAGAATATAGAGTAGTTGTGACCACATTTTCCCACAACTCTTTCTTGCAAACTCACATTACTGAACATGCTCTTTTCTGTCTCTATAATAACCTTGTCCATGTACTCTCCCACACTATTTTTCTCTAGAGTTTCTACAATGATTTTATTCCTTTCAATCCCAATATCCTTACAATATTTTTCAAATTCCAAATATTTCAACCCATCTCCATTATCTATTCTCCAACACTTGGTGTCCTGTCCAACTCTCTTCTCAACCAAAAGTCTAATTTGTTTAAATATATTAACCACATCAAATTTCCCTTCTAGGACATAGACCCATGCTTTCCTAGAGTAATCGTCTATAAATGTTACAAAATAAAAGGTTCCACCAAAATAATCTACAGGAGATAAGCTCTACACATATGGATGGATATACTCAATAATATTATCACTTTGTATGACTTCGTGCTTTAATATTCCATCGACACTACTTCAAAAGATATAATGTTGACAGAATTTTAGATTCAAATATTTTGAAATATGGAAGAAATTTTCAGTTTATCAATACCTTAAGTCCTTTATCAATCATATGATTCAATTTTTCATGCCATAAATGAGTAGATTCATTAGCTTCTTTAGATACCAGCATTGCCTTACCTATTTGAGTGATGTCTTGAAACTTGTAAATATTCCCAATCTTTGTAAGATTCATAACCATGAAGATGTCCTTGGACACTTTTGATGCTCTCCCTTGAATTATAAAATTGTAGCCTCTATAATCTAAAAATCATAAAATAAAATAAATTATTTTTTGTTTAGATAAATGTATTACTTTTGTCATTATACTTATAAGACCATCAAACATTTTCATCTTACAGCCCCCTAACCACAAAAGACTTTCAGGAAAAATGCTTCCCATTAAGAATATTAACACTATCAATAGTTGTATAAGCCTTACAAATGCTAATAAATTAATAATTGTAGTCAACTTTCTATGGGAAACATCATTTTACAATGAGTACAATGTATAAGCCTAGATTTGATTATCCTAAGACTAGTTCTCCTTGGTATATAAATATGAGAACAAGGGTACAATTAAAATTAAAGGATACAATGAAATGTTCTACATAACATAATAAAATAGGAAATAATTTAATCATTAATTGTTATTAGGTCCTTAATATAGTGTCAACAAGGGCCAACATTGCCTTCCCATCATTTAAAAAACAAAAACATTTTCCTCAAATCTTGTAATTGAGGGCGCTTCTTCATGAGTTACTCATTTTCCCATGCAAACTCTTATAGGGGAATTTTATTCCACTTTATTAGGTACTCCATAATGGTTCTATTACAAATATATATAAAGTGTTGATCAATATTTTTTATGGTTTAGGAATTTTAACTTCCATTGATCATATAATTTCCAAATTTATATTTTCACTTGCATAGTTTATCCCATAATTGTTTTAGGAAATACACATGAAAGACCTTATGAGTGAAAGAAGAAGGAAAATATGAATAAAACACCACTTATCTAGTATTTTGAATAGTCTTTTAGGGTCCATAAAATTTTGGATATAACTTATGGTTCTTATTTTTCTTGGTTGTAAACTTCTTATCAGGTTGTAGGATCAAAAATACCGAAACACTCAATTTTCCTTTCAATTTGATGTTGATCTACTTGTTGTTTCATATTATTTTGTGCCATTTGAATATTTTCCTTAATATTTTTCAAATTTTATTTGGTATTCTCCATATATCTCTATTTCCTATGCTTTGGACTTATCTCATAAAGGACATGATATATTGAGAGCTAGATATCCATAAAGAGCCTCAAATGGGGTCATTTTAGTAGATTTATGATAATTAGTATTATACCACCATTTTCATAGAGGAAGTTGCTTAATACATATACATTTATTATTTAAATAATAATATCATAGATAGCTCTCTAAAAAATTTTAATTTTTTTTTGTCTCACCATTTTCTATTCAATGATATGTTGGAGTTATCGCTAGTGTTGTTCCACTTATCTTCCATAATTCTTTCTCAAAATTACTTATGAGTTTTGGACCTCTATAACTTAATATTACCTTATGGAGACCATGGATTCTATGAATTTCCATCATGAACACCTTTTCCACATGGCTTTATATGTATGTTCCTTGAATTCCATAAAAATTGTGCATATTTTGTAAGTATATCAACAACCACAAAAGTGGAAACATTACTTTAATATATGAGTAACCTTGCAATGAATTCCATCAATACATCTTGCCATATTTGATTAGGTATGTATAATGGTTAAAGTAACCTTCGATATTCTATTGATCTCCTTTATTTATTTGGAAAACCTAGAATTTACTTACAAATTTTTGAATAAATTTCTTCATTCGTCCCCTTAATTTTTAATTTGATCTTTTTATATTCTATATGGATATTTGCATGTCCTTTCATCAGAGAGTCACAAAATGCATTTATATATGTTTCCTAAACTTTAATTTAGGTAATAAAAATATCCTACCCTTGAACCAATGCAGATCTCCTTTCCACTCCTAAAGTTCCATAGTGATCATTTCTCCCTTTATACATTGGATTTTTTTTAGTACTGTTGTCATTTCCCATTCATGGTTAGCTTCTTCCAACTATAGAATAAAATATGTAATCCAAGATAAACGCAAGGACTCTTTTATTCTACAAAAATCATCCACTACCACATTATCGTTCTCATTCTTGTACATTATTTCAAAATCAGTGCATTGCATTTTTGCTACCCATTTTGGTTTCTCTTATAAAAAAAATTCCTTGAAAACGTAATTTGGGCTATCATCATCTATATTGATTTTGAAGTGTCTCCCAGTGATATATTTTCACCATATTTTAATTTCATGTAAAATTGGTTCCATTTATTTTTCATATGTTGATTCCACCAAATAAATTCCCTTGAATTGTCTTGTTTCAAAATCCATTGGTTTCACTTATTACAATGCTAGTACTCCAATTCCTTATCTTGATGCATCATATTCTACTATGAATGTTTTCCCAAAATCAAGTGTTTCTAATAAGAATGTTGAATACATAGCATCCTTTAAAAGGGAAAATGCCCAAGTAACATTATTGTTCGATACAAATGAATTTTTCTTCAAGAGAACTCTGATGGGGCATGTAATACATCAATAATTATTAACAAATTTTTAATGTATCTCTAAATCTCTTGACATTATTAGGAATGCAATATCTTTTAATAGATTAGATCATTTTTCCATCTACCTTAACTCCTACCATTGAAATGACATGACCCATATATTCTACTTCTTGTTTCCTAAAATAAAATTTTGATTTTTTACAGAGAATTGATTTTTCTTGAGAATTTATAGAACCTTATCCACCTATTTAATGTGATTTTCCCATGACTTTCCATAGATATGAATGTCATCAAATAAAGCCAACAAAAATTTTCTAATATGGGGTCAAAAAAGCTTGTTTATAATGTTTTTTCCATTTATTTTTACAATCAAGGAATAGTCCTTTTTTTCTTCTTTCCTCCATTTCCTTCTGTTATATTTGAGCAGGTTAAGATAAGCTTTCCTTATGAACGTAAAAAAAAATTATGCTTCCTTAATAGGACACATTATGTGAAGCAATATAATCTATTGTCCACACTTCATGATATTGGGAGACATTACAGATAGATAAAACTTCTTCACCAATACAGTAAGATGATTTAATTTTGTTTATTTTTTGTTTCAGGGTCTTCCTTTGATTCATGTTTCTTCCAACAATATTTCTTGAGATGCACGATTTTACTACAATGTGAACATTTTAGATTACCCTTTTTGTGTTTGACTTAGACCTTGATGTACTTCTTGATCTCTCCCCTATTTCCTTGGATATTCCTATAGTCACCATTATTTTAGGTGTGGAATTTTATATACTTAATTTTCTCCATGCCTCTTTAGAAAATGATGATGCCACCAAAAAATCATAATCAAGAGAAGAAATTATATTAAAAATAATGGAAGTAACTAGATGGTTCCAAGATTCAAAAAAAACAAACTCAATAATGTCACTATCTTATTTTACTCATTGATTTTTACATCTATACTAGATAACTAACATCTAAGAGTAATAAATGCATCTAAATGATCAACAATTTTGGTTCCTTCTTTCATCCATGGAATGTACAATTGTGTTTTCATGTAGATTCAGTTTGTCATTGATTTTGTCATATAGAGACTCCCCATTATGCTCCATAGTACTGAAGTTTTTCTATTTTATAATATTGAGAAGGACATAGAACAAGATGCTAAGAGTTCTCACATTTAGATATTATCTCTAGTCTTCATTAAATGCATTGGTTTCTCTAACTCTCCATTCATATCTTTTCACAATAATTATTGGACCAACAAAATGTAACTTGAGCTTCCAAAATTCAGTGTTATTCTTCCAATTGAATGTATCCACCTCAAACTTTGCACCAAAAAATATTCACCATTATCTACACAAAGAGTTATAGCTAGTTTAATTACAAACTCCAATTTCATTTCCAAATACATAACCCTCCTCTTCTTTTCCTTATTTTTCTCTACAAATCCATCCTTTTCTCAATAGCTATGAATCTAATACCACCTATTGTTAATATATGCATCATGCACATAGTCAATTAAAAGATAATTGTAGAGAACAATTTTTAGTTATACATAGCCTTGATACAAGAAAATAAAAGAGAATTGTATGTTGGGTGTGAAGAATGATTATCTTCCTGAGTTAGAGGTCTTGCTTCATCTGCATTTGGATCTAAGTCCCTAACAGGGGAGGTCGGGGTGTGTGTGGGGCTTGACTGCCCACTAGCACCAGTGGGGGGTTGAGGGAAACAAGTGGTAGTGATGCTTTGGATCCCCCCCTAGCGGAGGTTCAGGGGTAGTTCCTCCGGAGCAAAA
Organism: Pinus taeda; assembly: GCA_000404065.3. Lineage (NCBI taxonomy): Eukaryota > Viridiplantae > Streptophyta > Pinopsida > Pinales > Pinaceae > Pinus > Pinus taeda. The sequence continues at coordinate 13,168 of APFE030596970.1, forward strand.
ACTTTAGACGTGAAATGGCTTGTAAAATTTTGTAATTTCATATTCAATCTAGTTCGTTCATTAAACACTCGATCTTACTATATAAATTATGTTAATTTCGTGATTTCCCCCCTAGAAGGAACCCCTTATTTTATATGAGGGGATTGTACTGACGTTATCCATTATTCTATGTGAGAAAAGAGAGGAGATTGTGTGAGATCAAAAAGGAAGTTAAAACGGATTTTCTATACATTGTATCCCTTAAGTTTGTTGAATAATATAAAGGAACGATTAGTTGTTTCTCTATGGATGTAGGCCAAATTGGGTGGGCCATGTATATATATGTCTCTCTTGTTTTATGTTTTTTCTCTGTCTATTTTTTGACAAGATTTTATGAATTCCATTGCTATTTTATTTAATTTATAACACTGTAGAGAACAAATGAAGGCTAGCATTTTAGAAACTAAACATAGGAAAAGGTTAAGAATATTTGACAATTCATAACTATACATATGAGATTCACAAGCATATACATTTTATACATCATTTGTTTTTCATTTGAAGAATATGAAGAGCCAAATGTTTTGAAACCCTCCATTGTTTTGAACAAAAGAAAAGCAAACATATTTTTCAGAAAACATACTCTTGTTACAAATCTAACGGTAACAATTTCTAGTAAATTAATGAAGAAAAACACGAGTCATAATCTAAAACATTAATATAATTCAAAAGAACTTAAAATGAAATACATGGAAATTATTCTGACCATTATCAAGTACTTTATAAACTAAAGAGAAAATTGAAAACCTATGTGTATATAACAATGCTAAAAATAGATGAATAATCATATGAGTTAGTCTAATACATGGATAGATTAAAAACCAATTCCACATTCATTTAACAATGTTATTAATTGAAAAATAATTGTATGAGTTCCTTCGATGTAAATCTAGTGTAAAAATTTTTGAGTGGTATGCTTGTTTTGCTAATTTATGCTCACAAAAAATGCACTATTGTCACATAGATTCCTCATTAGGCTCTACTAGCTAGTGGGAAATATGAATATAAATGGTTCTTATGTTTAAGAAAATTCAATCCTTTTCATGGAGTCGAATGGTTAGGGTAGAGACATTCTTTAATATCTATACATGTTGATGAAGATAGTGTACTTCCTTTGGTAGCCAAAAGAATTTCTCCTAACTAGAGATCCTACTCCAAATCCTTGGTCTGAATGGCTGCATACATTGACAACCAAACAAAGATGATATTTTTCCATTCCAAGAAGTATAGTTATAATACAAACCATATCTAATCATATCAAAATTCAGCATGATCTCATGTACATTAGAAATGTAGAGAGGGAAACCAAAATGAAATTCATGTAGAACATCATTATTGTAAATAAGTATACCTTCTAGTGTGGAATCTGTCTCTGATACTTTGCTCCTTCACCTTCCTTGTCTCTCATATAAAATAGGCACATTGATGTGGTAAATGAGGACTTAGTCTAGTGGTACTTTTGCAGGATAAGATCCTTTCACTAAATTCTCTTTCCATTTCCCCATGAGAGAGTCTTATTATAAAGGTATTTCCTTGATCTGGGGGGGATGTATCTAAACACTTTGGCCCGTGGAAAGTTAGGAAAATTTCACAATTATGGACCCCAAGCAAGCTTGTGTTTATGTAGGTTAAGTTGATCCTTTTGGGAAGAAAATTCTCTAGAAGATCTAGGCTATATTACTCCTAGGCTTAAGGAAAATTGTATACTGTTGATAGGCTATATAGTAACAACGGAGTAGTGGTTTAAAAAGAGACAATTGAGATGAGAGTGATCGAAAACCTAATTAGTGAATTCAAAGGTGATGCAAGGGTGCATTCAAGTGGGAAATTAAAGAGGGTTGATGTGAGGTTTCTCTTACAAAGCTTAAATAGCAAAAAATGTTATAAAAATAGTTTTATAAATTTTGTTTATTGTTGATTAGAGGCTTCTGCAATTTATATTATGAGGTGCCACCTTCCGAAGTCATCGCATTCATATTTTTGGAATTGACATTTCGAACCATCATTTGTGGTTCATCATCACAATAGATCCATGAGTGATCAAGATAATTTTTTTTAAAATTAATTTGATACATTTGGTGAATTCTTTTCAATTTATCTATACATATTATAGAGTAATTATAATATAAAAAAATATTTTATAGATTTGAGGCTTCTGTGATCTGCATTTTGTGTGGTGGTATCTTCCGAATTCATTGCATTCATGCTTTTTGTAATCGATGTTTCGAACCAAAGTTTGTGGTTCATCATCAAGATTTGATGAGTGAATAAGTCAAAGATTAATGCGGTAATAAATAGAGGATAGGATTGGGATGGGAAAGCATGGAGCCAACAAGTTTGATAATGCTATGAAACAGATTTAGTTTAATTGATTTTATTATTAACTTTATGTTTTTATTGATGATTTATAGACTTTTTTCGATAATTATATTTTTAGTTGTTGATTAAATGATTAAAGTTAAAATTAAATGTTATGACATGATGTTATTGATGATGGTCAAATAACTATTTGTTATTTGCATAACTAATTAGTTTTTGTTGATTACAAGATTGTTAATGCTTAATTTTTAATATCAACATTAATTTTTAATGTTGCAAACTAGCAAATTTTTATTTTATAATTAAAACATGATTTAATCTTATATGTATCACTAATTGAATTTTATTTTTGTCATTTTTCAAACCATAATAATTAGAACTTAATGTTGTTAATGATAATTAAATTATCTTGATAATTTGTCTTGGAAGCCAAGTTGGAAAACGGGGAGTGGAGCAAGAGAGACTAGGGTTTTAATTCGCTGAAGAGGTTTTTCTCCATGGAAGGGCACAGAGGAGGGAGCTCCACTCCCTCCTGCAAGGAGGCTGTAGCTAATAAGGGCAAGAATCCTCTAGAATATGGGAGAGGAACTGTTGAGGAAGTAAGAAGAAAGAGGGAAGAGGAAATAGAAGGAACCAAAATGAAGGAGAATGAAAGCACAAAAGACAAGGAGGAAGATGACAAAAAACAGGGAACAAAAGACAAAAAATAGAAGGGACTTTGTAAACCCAAAGTTGAAATCACTCCTAAAGTAGTTTTGAATGATCCAGCACTACAGGCACAAAGGGATCACATGCGGACTTATGTAATCATCTGCAAATTCATGGGATTATGGCCCACTCGAAAATCTTTACAAACTTGGATCAAGTACCACTGGAAGCCTAAAGGGAGCATTGATCTTCATCTGGGGTCCAAGGGATTCTTCACGGTGGTGTTCACTAACATTGAAGATAAAGACAAAGTGTTTGAAGGCAGACCCCACTTCTAAGCAACAGGTCTCTATATGAGGCCATGGATGATGAACTTTGTACTAGAGCGAGAGACTTTTACTTCAGTCCCAGTTTGGGTAAGACTCTATTCTCTACCACTTGATTATTGGCAAATAGAATTGCTAGCTACCATAGGCAATAAATTAGGTCAATTTTTCAAAGCTTCTGAAGCCACAAGAAGGGGAAAATACACCTCCTTTGCAAGGTTATAAATGGAGATGGATCTATCTGGAGCTCTTTCGGATGAGGTCATCTTGGAGGTTTTTGATGAAGAATGGGTGCAAATAGTAGACTACGAGCACATAGCATTTAGATGTCGAAGATTCCATGAACATGGGCACCTTCTAAGAGACCACCCTCTTAGCAAAACAAAGAACAAAAGTAAAACCAACACAATGAAAGACATGGATAGCTTTCAAAAAGTAATACATAAAGGAAAAAGTGGCAAAAAAGGGCCAAAGCAACACCAAAATGAAGGACAAAAGGTTAGCTAGAACCAGTTTCAAGTTCTCGAAGAGGATGAAGAAATAGCAGTAGAAGATCAAGCAATGTATGGAGGTTATGAGAAGAACAAGAAGGAAGAAAATCATGATCAGTCACAGGAAAATGAAAAACAGAAAGGGATCATGATGAGTGATACAGAATTGGAAATGGATCAGAAAATGACCCAGAGTGAAATGGAAATGGAAGAGCATGAGCTATAGGAGATTCTTAATAGAGAAAACCTTGATCTAGAAGGGTTCTTGAATTAGGGAGCAACGGGCAGCGTAGAATCACTATCACAAGAAGAGCTCAATAGAATACAACAATTATTCTTATGGAAAACTTAGGCAAAGTGTTTGGAGAGAGAAAACAACAATGAAAGACAGAGTAATGAAGGAGTGAAAATGATAAAAACGACTCCGAGGTTAGCACCGAGAATTACAGGAAAGAAAAGAGGCAGGAAAAAGAAGAACGAGCTATTGATGGAATGTGGAAATCTTATTATAGACTCAGGTAAGATGAAATATCTAACGAGTTACTCCTTTACCAATATTTAATTATGAAGTTCACAACTTGGAATATTAGAGGTCTAGGCAGCAAAAGGAAACAGAGAATGTTTTGCAATAGAATGAAACAGGCAGCTCCGGATATAATTTTCATCCAAGAAACTAAATGTTCCATTCAAAAGTTAAGACAAATCCATAGTAAATGGCCCAGTAGATTTGAGTTTCTAGAAGTTAAAGCATAAAATACAACAAGGGCTATCCTAACACTCTAAAATCCCTAAAAAATTGGCATAATTGATGTGGAGGCATCAAGGAATTATTTATCAGTGGTTATATAGTATATAGTAGATAGGTGCACTTATCTAGTCACAAATGTTTATGGCCCTCAAAGGATATATGATAAACTCAAGTTTATAGAGTCCTTGGTGGATCTCTGGGTCAGACATGCTGGAATACCTTGGATCATGGGAGGGGACTTCAATATGATTAGATCTCTCTTGGAGAAAAAAAGGGGTACAAGAGCTCTAAGTAAAGATTCTTTAGCCTTCCAAAGCTTTTCAGAAAACATGAAGCTTGTTGACATTGAGACAAACAATGGCTTCTTCACTTAGAATAACAAAAGAGGAGGGGATTCCCAGGTAGCCTCCAGGGTAGATAGATTCATGATCTCTGAGGATCTCATGCTTATAGACAAGGAAATAATAGCAGCAGTTCTTCCTTTTGGAGGCTCAGATCACTGGCCGGTTCAAATGGAGATCCAAGGCATAGGTACCCCAAGGAATAGACCTTTCAGATTTGAGAATATTTGGCTTCCACACCCAGAATTCATCAGCAACATTGAAAAACGGTGGGTAGGGGATTTGCATATTCAGGGATCAACAATGTTCCTACTACACAAAAGATTAAAGCACATTAAGCAGAGGCTAAAAGCTTGGAACAAGAATGAATTTGGTAATATTTTTACAGGAAATTTATTCATGGAAAATAAAATTCAAGAGCTCAACCAAGTTAGGATTAAGGAAGGCTTTGATAAGAACAAAAATCATCAAGTAGATCAGCACCATCAAGAATGGGAAAATTTGTGTAAACAAGAGGAATCTTTTCGGAGACAAAAATCTAGAGTTCAATGGCTAAAATAAGGAGAGCATAACACTAAATGTTTTCATAGATCCACTATTGTGAACAGGACTCACAACAATATATCTTCAATCAAGGACGAAGATGGGCAGGTGCATCAATCCCATGAGGGGATAAAAGCAGTGTTAGTTCATCACTTTCGAGGCGTTTCTTAGGAAAACATTCCAGTAAGGGAACCTTTCATCAAGGAGTTGACCAAACATATACCTAAGCTGGTATCCAAAGAGGATAACATTAATCTTAACAGACTTGTATCTGAAAAGGAGGTCAGTGAGGTCCTCAATGAAATGCAAAATGGCAAGGCTCCAGGTCTGGATAGATTCAATGTGGATTTCTTCAAAACATGCTGGAATATTGTTAAACAGGATATTTTAAAGGTAGTGGAAGATTCCAGACTGAATAGAACTATTTTGAAGGAACTCAATACCTCCTTCTTCTCCCTGATTCCCAAACAGGATAATTCTCAAATGCCAGAAAGGTATAGGCCCATTGCTTTATGCAATGTAGTATACAAGATAATTTCCAAGGTCGTGGCCAATAGACTCAAACCTTTGCTGCCTACGCTTGTTTCGGGGGAACAATCTAGTTATGTGGAAGGTAGACAAATACTAGATAACATCATTCAAGCTCACAAGGTGGTTCACTCATTAGCTAGTAAAAGGAAAGCGGGTATGATCATGCAATTGGACATAGCCAAAGCTTATGATAAAGTGAACTAGACATATATCAAGAAAGTACTTATGGCATTTGGATTTGATCATAACTAGGTCTGATGTGTCATGGCCCTGGTGACTTCTTCCAGCTTTTCAATACTAGTTAATTACTCTCCCTCTGATATTTTTCTTCCTTCTAGAGGCCTCAGATAGGGAGATCCGCTCTCTCCTTTTCTCTTCATCCTCGTGATGGAAGGACTGGGTCAGTCCATCAAGCATGCAAGAGTAACAGGTAAAATTCAGGGACTCCAACTATCGAATAATGGACAAGTTCTGACTCATCAACAATTTGTAGATGATACCATGTTACAGGGAATTCCCACAGTCAATGAGGCTCTAGTATACAAATTGTTTTTGAATGACTTTGCTATGGCAACAGGTATGGAAGTTAATCGCTCCAAATCAAAAATATTTTTCTTTAACACCCATATTGCCATTTAGAGAAATATCTCCAGAATTCTTGGCTTTCAAAGAGAGTCCCTCCCCTCTAAGTACTTGGGAGTTCCTCTAAGAGCTAAACCTCTACAAAAGTGTATTTGGGAGCTGTTAATCATCAAGATGCAAGATAAGGTAAGGAAATGGGCAATCAAATCTTTAAATCTAGCTGGTAGATTGGTACTTACAAAGGTGGTGCTCCAAGCTATCCCAGTCTTTATGATATCAGCTTTCCCAACTCCAAAAGGAATCTCATAGAAATTTAGAAATATCCAAAGAGACTTTCTCTGGGGCATGGAGGAAACAAGGAAAAAAATGGGCTTTAGTCTCCTAGGAGAAGATCTGTAAACCCAAGGACTAAGGAGGCCTAGGATTGGATGATCAAGAGATTCCCAATAATATTCTAGGGATTGAACTTTGGTGGCGGTGGGTCAAGGATCCAAAGGCTCAATGGGCAAAGCATCTGGAAAGAAAAATATGCCAGCTCCTGGCATACTTATGACATCATAAGAATGTCTGGAAATATAAAGGGCTCACCCATATGGAACAAGTTCTAGGAGAATAGAAGTGTGGTTCAAAAAAATAGTTTCTAGGAAATCAGAGAGGGAGATCTGGGCCTCAAGCATGAGATAGACAACCAAGGATTAGTAAAGATAAAGGACTTTTGGGAGCATACTCACAATACAAGAAAATGGAGAACCTAGAGAAAAATAGATGGCAAGGAGGACAGAACCCTCAACATGAGAGGAGAGACCCTTAAGAGAATTTTAGATTAGAGGATGAATTTAGTAACTAAAGGGCAAGATCAACTAAGATGGGGTAACAACAAAGAAGGCAACTTTAATATTAAGGAAGCAAAAGGTAATCTCCTTGGGCTGGAGTCCCAAGCTACGGATAGGATCTAGCAGAATCTTTGGAGGCACCAAGGCTGGATGAAGATCAAACTCTTTATGTGGCTGG
>APFE030596970.1:25137-49622 GCA_000404065.3 Pinus taeda
AACTTCAAAAAAATTATTTAAAACCTTGACAAATTATATTATTTAATGTTTGAATAAACTATTCAAATATTTTGAATAGTCCATTTGGTTAGATTAACCAAGGTAAACAAATCTATATATTTGAAGAATACAATTATTACAATTTATAATATTACTTATTCCATTTTAGATTCTTTAAATATAAGAGACAAGGAGGAGAATGATTGGGTGGAAAAACTCATTGATGAGGAGAGTATTATTTCACTAGATATCTATTCATGTGAACATGATTTTATTAAATTAATGTAGGAGAGATTCAAAGTTGTTTCGCAAGCAGATTGAATTTATTATGAAATTGACAGACTTAACGAAGCTTTACTGCGGGTATCAGGGGGTTTCAACTATGTTTGGCGTTCGGGTTACAAAGTGCATGACAACATTATTATTTTTACATTGATGTTGAAAGTAAATTCAGAATTCACTCCAAAGGAAAACGCCCGTCATAGAGTTAATTATATATAATCGAATCAATTGGGAGATGCCGTGACATTTCGATCACAATTATGAGTGGAAAATTAATGGGGCTAGGGATTTAGATGTTACTCTGATATATTCCGGTAGCAGCCCTTTTAGTTATTTCCAGAAAAATTGACGGATGGAGTCGATATGCTTTGAGTGATGGCATCTGAGGTACAAACAACGGATGGAATTATCTGTGCAATATTTGGTCGATAATTCGAAATGATCAATCCCTTTATAATTATTTTATACATTTGCACTCTGTTTGTTTACTTCGATATATAATAAGCATTTTTAATTAATTTTAATCCTACATATAAAGTCAAAAGTTATTTGATTCGGTCTCATTAGTAATTCCAAAGTTCATATTTTCTGGTTGTGACCTGATTTATATAGAGAATAGACCTTAGCCTCTCAAAAGTTGGTAATTCCAAAGTTTAAATCTTCTGGTTATGACTTGATTTACATAGATGATAGACCCTAAACCCCTGAAAGTTTATTAAGAACGACCTAGCACGCTGATCGCTGTAAAAAAAATACATTACTTAATAATTATTAATTAAATAATATATATGCTTTTATTATAATTTATTGTATGAGCAAATATTAAGTTGACCATCACTTCCTCCTCAAGCTTCATGTTTTTTCTTTTGGTTTTATTGCTGCCTTGTTTCCTAGGCTGATTTGGTCTTTTGATTTCACTCTTTTTAGGTCTCCCTTTCAAGAATTTAGTTCTAGATTCTAAAGTGATGATGAAATTAGGTTTAGATTTGAAAGTTTTTTCTAGATTCAGAAGAAAAAATCGACAATAAAAATAAATATTACTATTACTGTGGATTAATTTCGGATTCTGCATTCTAACAACAACACCAACCACATAAACCTCCAAACAGAAAAGATAAATAACTTCTTTTACTAATTTGTATAATAATTGAGATGAAAAGAAAGGCAGTAAACTATGGGTTCTTTCAACAATCTTTCATTCATTTTCTATCTTTTTGATTTGTCCTGATGATGGACCTCTTTTGGAGTTTGAAACTTCGACTCAATGAACAAAAGACCGTGGACAATCCAGATCATACCACTGCCGCATACATTGCCGTCCCTGGGATTCAGACACTACGCTGAACGATATGTGATTCCAAGATACATCCAACGTTGTGTTTTAAAACATAAAAAGTTGCCTTCTATATATTGGAAAAATGCAAGTGGGGAACGGCAAAATAACCAGGTAAGTATACTGCAGTACATAATCTCGATACTTACACATGGGATTCCTTGTTCGGCGGGCTTCTGATCTATAAAAATACGCAAAAAGAGTAAAATCGTGCTAGAATGCGTACTCGCTTGGGTTTAAAAAGAAATTCCAATTGAACACGCCACCAACCCTCCCGATCTCCTATTCGATTATTGGTGTCGATGAAATATCTGATGGAAAATAATCTACACAACGAGAAAGGTTGAAGTTTCCCTTCGGTATCAAACTCTGCAATCAATGATTTGCCAAAAGGTTCTGAGTTTCTAAAGATCCGTAACCTGCAATTGACGTAGGTACTCTGATCGTCAACTCTAATATCGATCACGAAAAATACAGGACCGGAGTACGCCAGTGGCGTTACGGCATTTACTAATAAAATCGACAACGCTTGCTAAATTCAGATTCTCAATAAAGTACGTGTCGCATCGGTCGGATTTAGGGTTAAAACGAGATGATGACGTCACAGCCCATGGTACAATGCTGGAGTGGCTTGCAAATTAAGTTATAACGTAACCAAGGCAACGCACCGACGAAGACCGTTTTGTCTCCGCTAGGGTCTAGAAGGGATGTTTTATGCAGAACAATTAGTTCGGTCCTGTACCTCTTTCGCAAAAAAATATAAACCAGAATATACAGCATTGTTAAAAAATTCGGTTACTTTTGAATTCACTTCATATTTATGTATGTGTGGTTTATTTTCGGGAAAGAAGAATATGTAATATAAAGAAAGTTTTTTTTAGAAATTATATCAAGGAATTTGTTTTGGTTGGCCTACGAGTTTAGAATTAATAAATGTGGTTCATCAAGAGGTAGACCATGGCAAAGACTTAAATAGAGAGCAATGTAGAGACATAATTTCAAGTAGTTAGTAGTTACTTGAAATTGTGTCTCTACATTGCTCTCTATTTAAGCGTTTGCCATGGTTTACCGTTGCATCTGGTCATGATGATGAACCACAATTGTTGGTTTGAAACGCCTAGACCAAAAAAAAAATATCTCTCATGTGATTTCTACCGAAAGACTTTTTTTAATTCATTATGGATCATAGAAGCTTGAATACAGAAATATTTGATATTTCAAATGTTTTATTGAATGTTAAATTTTTTTGTATAATTCATGGTGGTAGAAGGAGTGATAGTATTTAATTTCAATGGAATGATTGACAATAGATTTAGGAATGTAAAAATTTGTTTGTATAATTTATGGTGGTAGGAGAGAGATATTATTTAATTGGAATGGAATAATTGATGATAGATTTTCAAGGGATTGGGAAGGTAAACTAAAAATCAAGCTGAGATGTATGATCTTTTGCAAGGTGTATACATTACTAAAGACAAAGACATTAAATATATAATTGTTCTGGGAGATTAAAAGTTGTCGAACGATAACTCCCTTTGATGTTTCAAAGATTTAGAAAATTGGTTGCATCCTTTCATACCAAGGTGTTGTATCATATTCTCATAATCAATAATGTGGATGTTGATCTACAAACCAATAGGGCTAGTTTTTGGAAGAGACTAAGTTAGAAGATAATGACTCACAAATATTTTCTAATCCCCTAAGGCTATATGAATCCCAAGATCTTGTTTCCCTTTTGGTCCCTCCCCTATTTGGCTTACATTTTTTTTTGGCAATAACCCTCACCTCCCCCTCCCAATTCTATATTATCCCCTTTACCCTATTCCCTCCCTCTATGTGAGGCTATCTATAATCTTAGCATCTATTTTGTTGGTTCAAAGTTTTCGTATCAAGAATGGGCTATCATCCTTCATGACGTGGTATTTCATGCAAAATGCCACCATGCATTTGCACTACCCTTTGCTTTGCATGCTTGGTATTAATACAATTATCTTTCCTCACCTTAAAATATCGTTCCTCTCATAACCATGATGGCTCTCTCTTGAAGGTGTCTTGGAAAATTTAATGTTCAACTGATGAGGAACATGTGGATTGGCAGGGGAATGAGCGATAAATACAACTTTCACCTTGCCCCTATTCCATTGTTTGCAGTCCAAATTCCTCCATCATCTTCATGGTCTATTAATCGATATGTGGCCTTGCCTTTGGATTTATATGTTGTCTTCAGAAGATCAAATTTCTCACAACTCTGTCAAGAGCTCCGCTCCTCAGCTGGTCATCTATGTGGCGAAGTTTTGGGTTAGGCACTCTACTTCTTGGGAGTTATGGACGATAGGACTCACTAGCTCTGAAACCAACCCAATAGTACTTTGGCTCCCCAATTCTAGTGTCTTTCGACAGGTTTTGGCAATCGTGCAAGAAGGTAACTCTTTGTTCTTTGTTTCCAATTTGCAGCATTGTAATCTCTATGGTTTAGATGACAATTCATGTGAAGAAGACTCCCCTCTCTGCGCTCTGGGTTCCAATTTGGGTTTATTGAATCAATTCAAGGCTCTATTAGATGTCATCACAACATTATCTTGGTGTCCCTTCTCAGGAGTTCTTTGGATGGTTTTGGTTCGTTGGCAAAGTGAGAATTTTCTGTCTTTTGTATGAAAGTTGAATTTAGACACCTCCTCTGGTTTGACTGAGATTTTGTAGGACTATCATTATTTAATCTGTGCTTTGCGTTTCAATAATTTGAGATCTGAGAGGCTGGTGCCTAAATTCCCTTCCTCCCTAATACTTCTAGCCAAGCATCTTTCTCATGTGTTCATCTTGGGGCAGTTTGTGTGGTATCCTTATGGCATTTGTATCTTCGGTGGTCTCTTTTTGCGTGTTCCCATGAATTCTAACACTAAGTCAGAGACGTCCTCAAGGGAAAGCCCTTGCCCACATTGTTTGTTTTCTCACAAATCCCTCCATAGGGTTGACAATGATCCACAAGTTATATTTTGCCAAGTTTATCATTCATAGTTGGAACTCACTCATTAGATGATGGCTCTCTAGCATTAGGTCTCTCACCTTGTGGATGAAGTGGATGCACTTTGGGGTATAATTATGGATTATAAACTCAACAAGGATGTCCGTGATAAGCTCCAGGTGGACCCCGACAAGTGAGACATTGACCTCAATAGGGCAATGATGGAAAATGACTAATTTTCATGTTGATCATTGAAGAGTTTAGGTGTCAATGACTCCTTTTGCAGTTTTGTAAATTCTAAATATATAGATCTATAATTAGTATATTAATATCCTTCCATGTAATAAGTGTGTAGTCACTTTGAACTTGGCTTATCATAAAAGTTAGCAATATAATCCCCAAAAAATTGTTACCAACGAGGTAAAATTTAATACCAAACAACACTTTTTTGTTAAAAAATATTATTTATTATATTTATAATACCAATAAAATATAACTTCTTTGTTAATATTATAATAATGATTACTTTTATGTTAATAAAATAAATAAATAAATACATATTATAAATATATCTATTTTAAGTTTAAGTTAAGTATATTTTTTTTTAGCAAAATGCAAGAAATCATATAAATTTGGTCGCTATTATTATTTATTATATAGAAAATTCCAACTACTTTATCTTGATTCGATTTTTTAAAATGAAATATATACATCAGCATATCCCTCCCCATATTTAAAAATCATTGCGTTAGAAAAACACCTCTATTTTCAATATTACAAAAATATTTTAAACTTCTCGAATGATAAAATTTTTAGGGTAGTTTGTCTCATGGTCTCCCATTCGAATTTAGAGAGGTCAATTATAGTGGGCCAAAGTGTGGCACTATCATAGCTAATTAGTTACTAAAAATGTTCTTGATGAGTTCAACCTATTCAACATAAGCCTATACCTCTCCATGTGTTAAAAGTGAGACACCATTATGACCAATTAATTTTTCTAAAATGCTTTTGTTGACTTCGCACTATCGCATTAATAAGTGATAGATACAACACGTCTATCCAACAAGAGCTTATCCTCAATATTTTCAATTTTGTTGCCTGATATATATATAAAGTATATTAAATTGTATTAAAAATATTAAGTGTTATAAATTTTTGACTTTAAGCTACGTTGTTATGAGAAAAAGAGATATTATTTCAATTAATGATTTCGACTACATAAACACTAGTAAATTATAGATAAATATTAAAAATTTGTAATTAAATTTAGAAATACCCGGAGGACAACATAATTGTTGTTAGGTTAATGATATGAAATAGATTAAAATGTGTAAGTAAATAACTTACAATTTTTTCAGTAGATCATTAGCGTACAATTACTCCTTAACCATCACTAAAATTAACGAGGAGCATATTTGGTTTAGTAGTGTATTAATGTTGCAACTAAGTAATAAAATGAATGAAGATTATGTTTGATTTAGCTGTGTATTAATATTGAAACTGAGTAATATAAATGTTAAATTATATTGTGTTATGTTAAATTTGTTTAATTATTATTGTATTAATGTTTATGTATGTATATTTTTATATATGAAATTTTAATGATTTGAATTATTATATAATGTAACATGATTGTGTGGTTCATTTACATTTAGTATATTGACATATTTCTATTTTTAATGAATAATTGGGAAGCTATTTTATAGTGCATGTTTAAAATTATATTTTGGTTTCTAGTCTAGCTTCTTGCTTCCTCCCATTTCGGTAATGTTCAATGTTAAGTTTTAGATAAATTTTCATGTAAAACATAAAGCATTATGTTAATTTCTAGTTAAAACTATCAATATTATACTAATTACCTTTCAATCGCTCTAGTAGAAGTCGACCCAACCAATATAACATAGGAAAATCTATTTATGAAAAGGGTGTTAAAATTAAGTTGGACAAAGCTTAAAATCTGAAACTTGTAGCTCTCATGTGAGTAAGCTACACCTGGAGATTGCCCAAGAAGAGAGCGCTAGGTTCCATTAATCGTAAAATCATAAATATATAAGGTACATCGACTTAGGGAGATTAGAACTAACTCCTAGAAAATAAGAACTAATCCTAATATAGGGACACTCATACAAAAAATAAACAAACTCTCTCCAATAATACAATATTCTCCATTAATTTCAGCACCCCCCTTGAATGGAGGATGTGTTCACATGTACTCCTAACAACTCCCTACTCCCTAAACATTTCAAATTTAATCCTCCCAAGGGGCTTCGTAAAAATATTTGTTGCATTATCACAAGTATTACAATATTGAACATGAATTTCTTTAGATTGAATATTTTCTCTAACAAAGCGAAATTGAGTATCAATATGCTTTGTGTTTTGGTGAAACACAAGATTGTTTTCCAGCATGATGGAGCTTTGGTTGTCACATATGATTACTGATACATGTTTTTGTTCTTCTCTAGCATCATGGAGAAGTCCCCTCAACCAGATAACCTCACATGTGGCTATGGGCATTGCCTGATACTCTGCTTCTACAGAAGATAATGGAACAATACTTTGCTTCTTGCTACTCCAAGAAATGACACCAAACCCAATGTTGAAAGCATAACCTGTTGTGGATCTTTTGTCATATAGGTTTCCTGCCCAGTCTGAATCTGAAAAACCTATCAAATTAATATCTGAAGGATCATTGTACTTAATATAAAAATCAATGGTTCCTTGAAGGTATCTCAAGACACCTTTCGCTACCATCCAGTGATTCTCAAGAGCCTGTGGCATGAATTGACTTAATATACTAACTGGAAGTGTTAAGTCTGGTCCAATTGTAGTTAAACAAGTCACACGCCCAACTAGTTGTTTATACAATGTATCATACACCTCTTTGGAATCATTGTCCATCCAAAATTTAGGATTATGCTGTAAAGGGACTGAGGCAACTTTGCATTGCTCCATTATGAACTTCTTCAATAACCTTCTGACATACTTCTGCCCAGAGTCCATCCAAACTTCTAGACCCAAACAATAGTGTAATTCAATGAGGTCTTTCATTTCAAAAACTTGCAACATTTTCACTTTGATTTTTTTAATCAATATGTCAACATTTCTTGTGATAATTAGATCATATACATATAAACAAATCAAAACAATTTTCCCATTTTCAGCAAAAAAAGTATACAGATTTGGTTCATTTTTTCTCCTATTAAAATAATGTTGGAGGAAGAATGAATCATTTTTTTCATCCCACAACCTGGGTGCCTATTTTAAACCATATAATGCCTTCTTTAGATTGTAGACTAAATTCTCCTTCCCCTATTTGATAAAACCTTTAGGTTGTTTTAAATAAACCTCTTCTTTCAATTAAACATTTAAAAATGCTAACTTCACATCTAGTTGGTGTAGACTCCAATGATGTTTTGTAGCTAAAGATATCAACGTTCTAATAGTGGTTAGCTTAGCTATCAGAGTAATGGTTTCCTCATAATAAATTCCTTCTCTTTATGATTAACCTTTAGCTACTAGCCTAGATTTGTATTTGTCTACACTACCATCAGATTTAAATCTAGTTTTATATAACCACTTGCAACCTATAGGTTATTTCCCTTCCAGAAATTCA
This sequence comes from Pinus taeda, assembly GCA_000404065.3. Classification (NCBI taxonomy): domain Eukaryota; kingdom Viridiplantae; phylum Streptophyta; class Pinopsida; order Pinales; family Pinaceae; genus Pinus; species Pinus taeda. Next base: position 33,331 of record APFE030596970.1, read on the forward strand.
TCTAAATTCCATGTTTTGTCTTAAGTATTGACTCATATTCCTCTTCCATGGATTCTCTCCATTCATCATATTGACCTGCTTCTGTATAATTTGAGGGTTCAGCAACATTTACCATAATAGTTATAAGAGAAACATCCCTATATATTGTTGGTAATTGAGCATGCCTACCTAATCTCTTTAGTGGTAAACTGGCCTCAAATCTGTCCTGCTCGTTCCATAGTGGACTTGGCTTGCTCACTGTACCTACATCACTAGTCTCTTCCTTTTGATGTTGCAAATGGTTGTCTTTAATTTCTTCATTGTTGTCCTTAATTAGCAAATGAATATGCCACTCCTCATAGCGTTTATCTCTATTTAATTCATCAATTTGCTCATGGAATATAACATATCTACTTGCAAACACCTTGTGAGTAGATGGATTAAACAATTTATATGCTCTAAACTTAGTGTTCTACCCTACAAATATGCATTTAATGGGTGTGCATCTAGTTTCTTTCTATCCTCTTTAGGAATATAAGCAAACATTTTTGAGCAAAAAACTCTTAAATGACTAACATTAGGCATAAAATCATATAATGCCTTGAATGGAGCCTTACAGAAAAAGGCTCTTCGTTGGACTCCTATTATTTAATAGATTGTAGTATTAATGGCTTCTGCCCAAAAACCATTAGATAGGTTCTTACCTTTTAACATGTTGCCTCCACACTCCACTAGAGTTCTATTTTTCCTCTTTGTAAGCTCATTCTACTGTGGAGTGTGTGGTACTATAAACTATTGAATAATCACATGGTCCATGCAATGTTTGATGAAGTTTCCCAGCTTGTATTCTCCCCCTTGATTTGATGAGCTTCCTTGTCTCATTTTCAATCATACTTCGAAACTCCTTAAAATAATCAAATGTATGACTCTTATTTTTGAGAAAATATACCCAAGTATATCTTGTGCAATCATAAAAAAATAATAAAAAATAATATTCTCCTCCTGATGATCTTGTCTGCATTGTCCACACACATCAATGTGCACATGTTCGAGGATATCTCTCTTTCATTTATTTAAACTTGAGGGAATTTCATCCATTTGCATCTTTCCAAGTTCACATCCTTCACAGTCAATATGTGTTTTTTTTAAAACAGAGAGTCTATTGACCATACCTTGTTTTTGTAGCAACAATAAGTCAAGAAGATTGATGTGTATGAACCTTTGATGCCACAGATCCATTGTTGTCATAGATGTTGAAGTTAATGCTTGATGTCAAATTGTGCATGCCTCCAACTTGTATTCCTATAGCAATTGGTTTGAAATGATCCACTAGATCTTTAATAAGGAAATAAGATTTTAAAAAATCTACATTTAGATTATCATTTGTAATCATAGATATAGATATCAAATTCTTTTTAATTCCTGGTACATACATCACATTCTGAATACACTTGATATTACCATCAGAAAATATCACAGTAATATTTCCATACCCTTTAATATGGTATCCTCTCTCATCACCAAGGTAGATATTAGCACCACTAATGGTCTCTTAAAATTTTTCAAATCAGTTTCTATTACCTGTCATGTGAGTGGAAGCTCCAGAATCTACAAGCAAGTTTCTAATTCATCATCCTTGGTAGAGAAAACAGAATTAGATGCAAATAGTGCGAGGTTCTAATTCTAATCTTGATCAGCAAAGTGCCCTACATGCTTCTTATGTCTATGTCGAGTTTCATCAAGCTTCTTCTTATGGAAATTCCTAACAATGTGATCAGATTTACCACAGTAAAAGCATTTTATCCTAAATCATTTCTAGTTGAAGACATACCCTGAGCTGGCTTTCTTTGAGGTGTACTTTCACCTTTTTCTCCTGTGCCTCATTTCCCTCTGAAAGGATTTTTTTTGCTATTAATGGGAGATCTGAACTCTAGGGTTTTAGATTCATCTACCTCTCTTTCTCTTGCATCGGGATCCCTCTCAATTCATTAAAATTGGAGACTTTATCACATGCTTTCAAGCCTATAACAAACATTTGATAATATTCATTCATACCATTCATTGTAATCATGACTAGATCAATGTTCGACACTGTATCCCCTATATCAACTCACTTTTTCCTCAACTCCTTGATCTGAGAGATGAATGCAACGATTGATTCATTATCCTCTATTTTAATTGAGAGAATCTTGCTCTTTAGGAACAATAGGCGATTTGTATTCTTTATCTCATAAAACTCCTTGAGAGTTGTCCAGATCTCATTTTCTGATTTACATTTTCTGACGTGAGCGATAATACAATCTTTCACTAACAATTTCAACAACAATTTCACTTAGTTCTCCCTCTTCTCCCAATCCTCAATTGCTATAGATTTTCTCCCTCCAGCTAAAGTTGGCTTCAATTCAACCCCATTTGTGATCATCCATGTACTTTGCCCCTTAGGAAGTGTCTACAATTTGAATTTACCATTTGAAAAACTGGACCCATCGAGCTTGTTTCTCTCACTCCAGTATGCCTCTACCATATGATTATTCATCATGACAAGTTGGCCTCTCCCTCAAGATCTTCAACCTTCAACAATCAATGCTTTCGAATGAAAAAAATGGGTGGTATGTCAATGACCTTGGAAACAAAGCATCCAGACATTGGATCTATCCATCGAAATCAATACACTGCTTGGTAGGCTTCAACACAAATTGAAAACATATCCAACACAGAGTAGATACACACAGTTTATGCAGTGCCTCGATGAAGAACCCCGGAGGATGGCTAGATTGCTGGATTGTTGGTCCACCATTAAAACTTGCGGAACTAGTTGACTTGCACCAGCTGTCCACCACACCAGCAAGCTTGCATAACTTCCATGTGATCGAAAAATAGATCTTTTGACTCGAATTTTATGAAAGTTGGGCTACTGTACTGTAACCACTTCAAACGTGTCACTTTGGAGATAATGATATAGAGCTCATTTGACACTACAGTAAATTGAGTTTATTGTGGCCACACCAAAAATCCACCAACAAGACACCCCACCAACATGCACGTTGATCCACAATAGCCCGTTAGGCATGCTGATCTGATGGTGGAGTCCACATTTCTGCTAGAGTCTATCTGTTGATCTGTACAACACGAGGCTTGACACTGATTTGTACACTTGAATTGACGGAAGCCTCATGCTCTTTGAATTCTTGAATCTGACCCGATCTTTGAAGGACAATCTACCAAAGAGTAACAATTTGATTTTCTCGATTTCCCAATTCAATGTGAGGATTAATCGATCCACCTTACGATCCATTCCGTTCGATCTACCAATTCAAAGTGAGGGTTAATCGATCCGCTCAGTAATCCAATCCACTCGATGAGGCCACTATAACTAGGCTAGATAATCGATCCACCCGACGATCCAATCCATTCAATCTTAAAACCAATCCACCTAATGAATAAAGTTAACCAGCATGAAATTCACGTGGAAAATTGTTCTGATGCCCCACGTTGAAGGCGCTAAATTTAGGGTTGAAAACTATTCTAATGCCCCACGATTTTAAGTGATGGGCTATCAATGAGTATTATGGGGTAATGACCGTGTTGCATCCTTCTTTCACCACCTTTCAACAACCCAAGTTCTGGAATAAGATGAGCATTGATCCAGGTCTGAAGAAAAAGAAAAAAAACAGTCTCTCGCCAACCACCAGAACTACACACTTTAGCTCCTCTCTAGACACTCTGCCATCAAGGTGACTTCAATTATCGAGCCACCGAGGTCACCAGCTCTGACACCATGTTAAAATTAATGAGGAAAACACCCCCAATTTATTAATATAATAGCTAATATTCTATCAATAGATAGACACCCTTGATAAAATCTTTCAAAAAACAAATTTAGCATTTAGACACTTTCTTTTAAATTTTTGGAATAAAGCAAGATATCAAGCCAAAATCCTTTGAAAGCTATCAATACTTGCCTTTTCGCATGCCACTGGACCAAGTGTATCAAAAGCCTTCATAACAAGAAAAACAAGCAAAAAATAGTCAAAAGGAATCACCATCCTTGACCTAAATATCATTAGGCTTTTTCATTTAAAACTAAGGCCTAAGGCATTTTCTATAAAAACAAAATCCCGTATCACATATCTTCATTCACAAAGGGTGCACTCTCATGAAACATGTTGAAACATTCAAAGTGCGATATTCTAATGAGGCAGTCAAGCTTATCGCATCGCGTAGGAAACACTTAAGAAAGGTCTTAAAACTTACGAATCGCGCAACGTTTTGAAATTTGATAAGATGCCAAACTCGATTAAAGCCTATGTCATAAAGTAGCACTTAAATCTGCCGTGCAATAAAAAAGTGCTTTATAATGTGAAAATTCCATCAAATAAGCTACGTCTTAAATGATAAAGAACACACCACTCATCCCACATCTTGCATCCCCCAAAAATATAAAGAACTTTAAGAAAGTGCATAGTCAAATATGCGATAATGTGATTTGTGATATTGCATCACAATCGCAAAATCGACATTCTCGCAAATTAAATCTCACCGACTTAAAAATTTTCCTTCCCGTTTTATGATGCGGAGCATTAATGTGCAATAAAGGTAGTGATAACAAACCATTAGTGCATATTTAGCATGGGTTAATGGCATTTATGTTGAAAAGAGACTCGACATGATACAATATCTTTTCATCTGCATTTAATTTAAAACTCCTTCATTGTCATCTTTTCAAGGTTATCTATAGCATTCATCCTCGTTTTCGTTCTTTCTTGTGTCTATCTGATATATTTCACTCTTCTCAATTTCAAGAAAAATCCGCAAGAAGATTCATTAGAAGCAATGGAAAATAGGGGAAAGGTTGTTATGTCTGAAAAGCCAAAAATGATCCCTCTTTTCTTTGATACTACATGCAGTAGAGAGGGACAAACCTCAACTTGGGAGGCCATGTATGATTTGTTAGAAGAGGAAAAACCAAGGCCATTGGTAGCAAAGGCCACGACTAATGCTCATGTTTCCTTTGATGCCTCCTACTTCTAGACAACATGTTCATTCCTACATCGCAAAGCTGCAAGACTGAAGATAATCCCATACACAGATATGGTCAAGTGGATGATTGATGTGGTGGACATGTTAGACAGAGAATTCAAGAATCATAGGCAAGAGGTTACGGGATCTTATTCAATAGAAAGCCTAAAGCTAATGTACCATTTACCAGAGGCACATAAGCTCTACAATAAACATTTCCTTGAGCAATTTGCAGAGGAGAATGAAGACCCGGAAGACATCACGTGAAACTGGACAACAAGCGAAAACAAGCTCAAGTAGGATAAGATGAGTATGTATTCTACAACATCTATCTCTTCCCCTTATAGTTTTGCAACAACCATGCTATGGAGATTGTTTGGTAAACCTGATAGTACCAAATTTTCCCTGGAGTGGCTTCCATTAATAGATGCATCCGTGAACTCAACAATAATGAATTGGGCTCAAATTTTGTCTGATAATTTGGAAAAACCCATTATGGAATATAGGAGAAAGAGAAGTCCCTCTTTAATAGTTTATCCACAGTTTTTCATGAGCACTTTTGTAATGGATGCAATCTATTTTAGTTCCAAATTTCCGATCATGGGATGGAAGTGGAGTGCTTATGACCCACTTCCTATTCATGTGTACCATAATATTTTGTGGGAGTCTCAGTTTCACCCCCATTTTTATAATATTTGTAAAGGAGTTATGTTACCTACCCATAAACAAGTCTACAACACAACTACCCCTAGGTTTTCAAAAGAAGCTAAACTAGATATCTTTCTTGTAGCCAGATGGTTTGGGGAGGAAACATTTACCTATATCAGAGTATTTGGGAGGATTGCTTCACCAAATTTTCTCCCATACTATGTCCCTGAAAAGTTAAGTGCAAGGGAGATAGCCTACCGAATGGCAGGGAAAGGTGGGTTGAGCAAAGGATTGAAAGAAGAGAAGAAGGCCATTTGGACTACATTTCCATTGCAATGTGGTGCATTTTCACTACATGATTTTATACATGCATGCAAAGAAGTAGAGATCATGAAGCTTATGAAATTAGTTATAATCCTAGGAAGGTTGTATGAACCAAATGGCACTCCTAAGGACTTCACTACTATGCTGAAAGTGAAACCATTCACCCATGAAGAGGACACTTTTGATGGCCTCTTCCTACAAAAAGAAACATTTTCAGATGTGACCCATATGGCATCACTAATTTTTTCCCTAGATTATGTTGAAGCATTCCATGTGTACAAAAAGAGGATATTATTGAAGGTCCCATTGGACCTACTACAAATTGAACCAATAGGGGAGCCAACTCCCAGTGTAAGTTTGGAGGATAGCTCCCGTTGGGTGCGGGAATTGCATTAAAGAAAGCTCCTCAACACTTAATTGTCAACTCGGGGGTTTCATAAACTTAGAGAAGAAGCACAAGAAATGCGAGAAGTGGTATGAACATTTCCTATTTCTAATCCTACTTCTTAAAGGAAATGATTTGCTGAATCAGACATAAAACAATTGTCAATGAAATTAACACCAAAGCAACTCTAGTGCTGGAATGTAAAAGAACACTTTGCAAATAAATCAAGTAAAGGAGTTTGCACACAACTAAAACAATCTTAAATGCTAGAATGAAATGCCATGTTCATCTTCTGATAGATGGCTAACAGTCTGACATGTGGGCCCTTGCAAAGATTTGTTTTCTTCTTGATCTTCCTTCTACACAAACAACCTATTCTTGCACTATTGCAATCTACTTACACTAGTGCAGGTATAGTGTCTTTGTGTAAAAGTTTATTTTACCTCCCTTACTGAAGATTTATGTCTCTGTGAAGGTGCTCTATGTCTCAGGACTTAGAGCACTATGTTTCTATGACAAGAGACTAGCTCTTTCACTGAGGCAGAGTTTCCTTCACCAAGTTTCCAATTACTTTCGAAAAGACTAAAAGACATGTTGAAAAACAATTACAACTACAATTGAAATCCTAAAATAAATTTTCTATGGAAAGGAAATGCTTTAATTAATTAAATCTTGCAAAGGAAGTAAACTTCATGAAATGAAAGCAACTCAAAGTAATTAAAGAAGTAGTGTAAGTGATCTGCACATGTCAACTAACTTTAGAAATCCACTCAAAGTGTTTATGTTCCTTAGTCATAAAAACATAAAATGCAACTATAACATGTCTGTGATAAATTCATGCAATTGTTCTCAAGTCCTTTAGAAATATGCCTTTAATGTTGAAGAAAATAACTAAAGTTAAAAGTTCATTTGCTTGCAAAATAACTAGAAATGATATGCAGGAAAGAAATTCAATGTTTTCTGTAAAATAAATAATTGAACCAAAGTGCAGGAGGTCACATGAACTGGTATAGGAAAAGGGATTCCTGCACGATCCAAGTGAGAGGGAAGTGAGACAAGGATTACAAGTAAAGGAATGCGAGAAAGGAATTCCAGGAAATAAGTAAATTCAACTAACTCCCAAGCCATGGATCCGTTTGACAGTTTAACAACCAAATAGATTCAAATCAGAATTTCAAAAATAAATATCAGAACTGCTCACACCACGCAATTTCAAAAAGAAATATTCACATTTTCTTTCTAAATACTGGAAGCATAAGGGTTAAACGAGTTGGGTTGGCTGGGCCCTAGCTAACTAGCTCGTTTCCCATTGAAGAAATGAAAAGGTTCAACACTCAAATACACATCAAAGATAAATTAAACATAGTATATGAAAATCATGGCAGATTCCTCATATTACTTGATCAGCAAATGTACATAGAAGTGCAAGTCTAGCTTAGAGCCAAGGGTGATACCCAAATCACATAAACAAATGAAATTATAGTCGATGGATCGCTAGCTAGTTATACCTATGATTTATATTTTATACATCCTTTTGGCCTTAGCCGTATTCCACTACTTATAGACATTTTCTTATTCAAGCCTTTCAGCTAAAAAACCTAACAACCGAAATTACAAAATCGGCCAACATTTATAGAGGAATGTGTATCTCACTTGGTCGTAGACCATCTTTTGAAAACATCCCTGATTGTGTGCCACTGATATCCTTCTTCAGTTCATCAACAACTAAACTTGGAGTCAAGGAACAAATCTGTCTGCATGGAAAGATTTAGCTCACGGAAATCTCGGACAGTCCTCGTGGCGGTGCAGGAATCTGCCCGCACTGATCATACTCAATCATAATCATCAATTACTTCTACAAAAGTAACATAAGTTACAATAGGTACTTAATAGGCATCAAATATATATAAAAATGATTAATAAAGTGCTTTAATAAATCTTAATGTAAAATTTAAAGCATGTGCAGGAATAGGTAGTTATCTTGGCTAGTGGAGGAAAGAGAGGCTAATGTTTATAGAAATGGGGTAAAAATAGGGAAATTCGAGACACCAATATCTTCACATCACTAAGTTGTTGTGTGTCCTCACACAACATTTTACCTCTACAAAAAATCATCAAAAATGAATGGGAGACTCCTCAATCCTAGACTTCAATGTTTATTCCTGCTTTCACTATGTCTGGCTTTTTGTCTCGAGCTCTTCACAGCTACTTAGTCACCTTCTTGAGTAATTTATAGCATTTGGAAGCCCGATACTTCCATACCTTTACTTGTTGCTTCTTCCTTTTTACCTCTACAAGTATCTCTAACTCGCTCTGCTTCTGCCAACTCTGCTCCTTCATGACCTAGTTGAAAGCCTCTAGGTCATGAACTTGCTCCTCTAGATCTACTATTTGACTGTTGAGGTAGAGAGTGGAGGGTGTCATGCCAAGATCTTTAGGGGTGAATGCCTTCTCTACAATGGACATGAAAGAGGTTTCGTCATTGTCACGGTCAAGGCCGTCAAATGTTTCCATTATGACGTCATCAAGGGTTTCTGCACTTGGGGTTTTCTTGTCATCGAGGGTTTTGATACCCTCCACAACCTTCATGCCTTGTGCACTCAATTCCTCAGGGTTTTCAATGCCCTATTCATTCAGTTCCTCGAGGGATCCAGTACCTCGTCCTTTTAAACCAACATCAGGGGCTTCAGTACCCTGTCCTTCTTAAACGGTAGGGGCTTCAGTACCCTACTTTTATAAAACAATAAGCGCTTCAGTACCCTATTTCTCAAAACCATTGAGGGTTTCCATGTCTGGTTCACTAAAATTGTCGATGGTCTCAACATGTTGTTCCTCTTCATCTTCATGACACTCTATTTGGACATCACTAGTACTCGGTGTTGCCTTCCTCTTCCTTGATTTACTGACAAAAGTACACAACAAGACGATGTCTTATGCATTCTCTTCATCTTCCACGATGTCTGCTACTGCATTTGCAAACATTGAGAAATTATGAATTGTAGGGGAAGCATGGGGTGATTTGTCGATTACGATCGGAGAACTCGACTGGCTCGTCCCTTGTGAGACAGTCTTTCTCCTCACCAAGGTTCTGGTCTTTCTCTTCTTAGCCCCGAGTGGAATATTTTCAAAAATATTCTTCTCTACTTGCATTGGTGTACTTTCATCTCACTGGTTGGCAGGGGACAATGTCTCTACTTTCCTCTTCTTATTTGTACTCATGCTAGCAGACTTCTCTATACCCCTCGCTCGAAACTCTTTCAAGAATTCTCCCCTAGTTACTTCTTTTTCTTCCAGCCTCTTCTTGACCAGAATCGTAATAAGCCCATGATGTTAGAGCTTGGTTGCAACTTGGATTGCGTTTCCACTCTGCACACCTTTTTCCATCTTCTCAAGACTTATGAGTAGGAAGTAAGGAAAATTAATCAATTTTCCTGACTCGAAGTGCAACAACAACCGAAGGTGATATACAAACGCCAATGTATAGCGTCCCTCCCTAGTTACGAATTTCTGCAGTATAAACAATAGGTCTTGCCACTTCTCGACTATGGTAGTCTGTGGAAGTCCCTTCCTGTTGTCAACATTAATATTCTTGTCATCCATGAACTGGTGCCATCGTTTCTTTATGAGCTGCTCCTTTCTAAAGCAATGCTCTCCTATAAGTGGGAAGCCTGTTGCCTGCAGAATAAACTCCTCTGTAACTTTGAACTTCAATGAGCTGACCCTGACTTGACCTCCTTTAAATTTCCTTGTGAACTCCATTACCACAGCTGTGTCAAACCCATCAAACTTCTATAGGAATGGCAAGAACCTAGATTCTTGCAATACTACAAGATTGTTCTTGTACTCTATGGTTTTCTCAATATCCTGCAAAGACAATGACTCACTCCTTACAGGTGCCATTTTGAACTGCACTTCACCCTTTCTAATCAACCCTTGAAATAATATCTACGAGTGACTCCAACATTTTCCGAGAGCTTTATGTGGGAGGTTTGTCACCGTCCATCTTTTTAGACCCACTCACCCAGTCATGATAGAACAACCCTTCATATCAAGTGCAGATTCGTGTCAGCCTACTATGGGTGAATCATAATGATTGGGTACAGTGGAGGTATAGGCGATGATGGCACAACAATTAGAATGATTGGTTTACGGGCAAGGTAATAATGGAAAAGTAATGTAGAATTATATCAAGGAGGGTGAATATAGGCTATCGGACAACAGTACTTTCCCATAGTCAGCATCATAATTTAACCAAGACATACTTCATCACTTATTAAGAAGTTTAGATTTCAAAATCCTATATGTCTTGCACTTTAAAGATTTTTCCTAGGTTAGTAAATAATGAAACAAAGTATCAATTAAAACATGAAATTATACGATATATCAATACACATGTACAAGAAAGTAAAGATTCATAAATATCCTTGATAAAGCACTCCTAGATTGTGTGAATTTTACTTGCTTTCATAGTCAGTTGTAATCCAACACTAAACCTGCTTGCACTGCACATATCGCACCAGGGACTTTTACCAAAACAAAGAATATGATAGAACATAATTATGTAGCTGGACTTAAAAAAATTTCCTCAATATACAAGAAACAATTATTCGCCATCCTTTGGTGTTTCATGAGCATGCCTTCTAGATTGACTGCATCGAATTCTGCAATCAATTTATGAGGGAATAAATAAGTGGAAAGTGGGTAAAAAATATTTTTTCGAATGGGAAGGAATGTTATAGTAGGGATTCCAGAAGAGATATCACCAAGAGGGATAAATGGAATGGGATTTGGGATAAAATTCAATGGAAAAGGGAGATTTTATGAGATCGAGCAAGGGTAGTTTCGTAGAAGAAAGAGTAAGGTAATTCTTTGGGGACTTTAGAAAATAAACTAGTGGGAATTTTTGAAATGGGAAATAGAAGAAACAAAAAGTTTTTACCTTGAAATCTGCCTGCACTGGTACAGGAAAAAATAACTGCAGCAAGAAGTAAGCATTTCCTTGGATAAAAATGTCCACGCTGGTTAACCCAAACTTGGGTAAGTGCTTGGTTTCATGAACCTACTTCTTCTTGGTGGCAACCACCATATCTAAAAATCAAGTAATATTCCCTTTTTATTAAAATTTTGATCTTCCTACCAGCATGTTGGTTTTCAGGTTGATCCTTCTGCAATCATGTCAGTCATTTTTTTTTTCTTTTTATACTTTTTCTTTTTGTCATTTTTTCCTTTTCTTTTACTTTTTATTATTTTTCAATAAGGACAAGAAGGACTCAAATCTTCGACAGGTTGGTGTTACCACCTACCAACTCCTTTTCAAATATTTGTCATACTTGCTACATAAAATCTCCTTTAGTAAGGGACTGGAAATATACCTTCAATATATGCCCGCTTACTAGGAACACAGAATTCAATCCATCAATAGTTTTGATTTCTACCACTCCATTTTCAGACACTTTGACCACCTCCCAGTGTCCCATCAAACATGTATGGAATTTTCCTTTAACATATTTGAATCTAGAATCCTAAAGGAGTACCCAATGACCTAGTTAGAACTACTTCTTCTAAATGGATTTATCATGCCACTTCTTATATTGTTGTCGAACCAAGATGTTCTATTGAACAACATCCCTTCGGAATTCATCTAACTCGTTTAACTATAGAATACATTGTTGTTGTGATTTACAGAGATATAGCCCCAATTGGAGTGTAGTCCTGAAAGTCTTGATCTAGAATTCTATCAGGAAGAGGATTTGTTTTCTGTACACCAACTCATATGGTGTGTGTCCTGTGTTGTTTCTCCAAGTGGTTCGATAGGCCCACAATGCTTCTGGTAATTTTTCAACCCAATCCTTTTTGTGCATATTTACCATCTTTGTGAGGATGGACTCAATCACCTTATTCGTGCACTCCACTTGACCATTTGCTTGCAGGTGATGCAGTGTAGATTTCCTATGCCATATTATTTACTGCTCCATCACACCCTAGACAAAATTATAAATAAAATGTTTTCCATTATCAGAAACAATTTCTCTAGGCACACAAAATCTAGTAAAGGTTTTAGTAAAAAGAAAATCAATAACAGCTCTTTCAGTAGCAAAAGAAACAACTTTAACTTCTACCCATTTCGTAACAAAATCTATACAAACCAAAATATACTTTTATTTGATGATGCTACATTTATTGGTCCTATGAAATCAATGGCCCATTTTTCAAAAGGCTCAATCTTAACTTGGTTTGATTAGGTTGGCCAACTCGTTGACAACTATCACACCGCCTTGACATATTGTTTGGCATCCTTGAACAAGGAACGCCAAAAATAGTGAGATCGTAACACTTTGTATGCAGTCCGCTTACCAACGAAGTGACCCCCGAAAGGTTCATCATGGGCAGACTTTAAAATGTCAAACACTTCTTCCTCTCTTACACATCTACGGATAATGAGATCTACTCCAGTGTAAAAGAGGTCTTCTTGGATCCAGGAACATGCAACACTTTTCTAAATGATATTCCTCTTTTCATGAGCGGATAAGTGAGGTGGTAATTTTCCACTGACTAAATAGTTAGCTATGTCAGAAAACCATGGGGATTTTGTCGGCACAACAAAAAGATGTGTGTTAGGAAAATCATCATCAACAGGAATCACTTCACTAGGATTATTTAACCTTGAAAGATAATCTACTACTACATCTGATTTTCTTGGTCTATCAACAATAGTAATATTTAATTCATGTAACAATAGCAACCACGTAGTCACTCTATTAGTAGTTAATGGTTTATTCATCAAATATTTTATTCGAGAATGGTCAATATGCACAAAGAATTCATATCCTGTAATATAATGTCTGGATTTATTATTAGAAAAAATTACAGCTAAAAACTCTTTCTCAGTAACCGTATAATTAAGTTCAGAGGCTGACAAGTTTTTACTAATGAAATAAATAACATAATATTTTTTGTCTTCTTCTTGTCCTAAAGTTGCGCCAATAGCAATATGTGAGGCACCAGAGGAAATATGAAATGGTAGGGACCCATTTTGTCCTCTCATGACTGGTGCTTGGAATAATTTTTTCTTCAATATCTCAAAGGATTGTTGGCAAGTAGTGGACCAAGAAAACTCACTATCTTTAGCCAAAAGTCGAAAAATTGGGGTAACTATCCTTGAGAAATTCTCAATGAATCTCCTATAATAGCCCACATGTCCTAGAAAATCTCTCACTTCCCTTTGAGTTTTGCATATAGGAAGACTCAAAATGACTTCTATTTTTGCAAGGTCAACCTTGATACCTTTGTGAAAAATAAGATGGCCAAGAACCACTCTCGCCTTGCACATTAACCTACATTCCTTATTACTCAAGGCGAGATGAGCCTCTTGGAAGAAAAGAAGAACTTTTTCTAGATTTTTGGCGGCAACCTGAAATGAATCATCAAACAAAGAGAAGTCATCCATATAGATTTCTACACACCGAAGGTTAGCGAAAATAGCCAATACTACACTTCGAAAGGTAGTCGGGGCATTACATAGCCCAAAGGGAAGTAGGTGATAAGAAAATGTACCCTGTGGACATGTAAAAGTGTTTTTGTCTTGATCCTCTTATGGTATCTATATCTGGTTATAACCACTAAATCCCCCAAGAAAATAAAACTACATCTTACCAGCAAGGGTATCGAGTACCTAATCGATGAAAGGAAGGGGGAAGTAATCTTTGAGAGTGGCTTAATTCAATTCTCTATAGTCAATACAAATGCACCATCTCCCATCTTTCTTTGGGACTAATACTAATGCAAAGACCCACTCGCTGTCAGAAATGGGATAGATAAAATCAACATCTAAGAGTTTTTTCAATTCTTCATTTACAACATCTATTAGATATGGGTTCATTCACCTTTGGGGTTATCGGAAAGGTCAGGCTCCATCTTGAATATAGATATGGTGTGTACAAGTTTAAGGAGGGACGCCTTTCATATCTTCATAACCACATGCAAAAGCATCGAGATGGTTTCTCAACAAATTCACAAGTTGCTCTTGCTAAAAGGATCCAGGTATGAACTGATATACAAGGATTTACCTGGATTAATCTCAACAAGAGTAGTATCAGGCTCAAGAGTACACAAAGGTGTCGCTAGAGATGGTGGTGATGGAGGTAGATAGTGATATCTTTCCTGAAAATCTAGAGTAAAAAATTGACTGAATGACTCAAAATCAGGCATGGTGTCTAGATTGTTCAGGAAGTCTTGAATCTCACCCTCCTACGACGACTCAACATTCTGATGTATCAAGGAAACAAGTTGAGTCTCCTCATCACTACTATAGTCTAACCATAAAGTGTCTCGGAGCTCCTCAATGGATCTAGCGGGTGGATATAAGGTGACCTTGATTCTGGAATCTCCATGGTAAATATACATATCACTATAACGACATCTAATATAAGCATCAACCATAGCAAGCCATGGTCATCCCAATATCAACGGATGTCGTCCCACAGGGTTCTTTGGCTGAAGCACAATGTAATATGTAGTATATTCCCAAGAATCTAGTGAAATGACCACATCATCCAACAACTCTTCCGACTTGATTTTAGATCTATCCACCAGTTCAAGCACAGTGGGATTAGGACGAATATGGACCAATCCAAGTTGATCGATGGTTTTCTTGGTCATAACATTAATGGATGCCCCTAGGTCGATAAGTACATTGGAGACAAGGATATAACCTATCTAAACAGAGACAATAGGGTTTCCAGGGTTAGTATATTTTCCCATGTGCATACACCTTGTCATTAACTCTGCTGCTCTACCAACAAATTGAATAGTTTGATGTTCCAACCTTCTCCTTCCTAGATTCCTGAGACATACATCCATAATGGCTTTCGTACAGATGGAGATCTCTTTGATAGCTTGGAGTAGAGGTACCCTTATGAAAAGGTTCCTAAGCTCATAAGCCAGGCTAGACTCAAGAATGGTGTCTTTCTTCTCCACAACTAACCTCTCTGGATAGGGAGGCCGGTTGGAAGAAGATGACAAGGGCTCAGAATGTGCAAGGATAGGTTGAATGGTGTCATCTTTTTTAGAATGGTCAAGATTTTCCTCCTCTCCTTTCTCATTGATAATCACCATAGGGTGCTTTTGATTTTTTTAGGTTACTATCTTCCCTAATCTCAATTGGACATCATTGACTCCAATTGACATAGTCTGATATATGGCTAAAGAAATTCGGTTCATAGAATGGATCATTTGTATCGCTTTATTATTGGGGTTGGGTAAAGGTTGAGCAGGTAGCTGAGAATATCGAAATAGTGGGGTAAAGGTAATGGTGTGTTATGAATCTAGCTCAAAAAAAGATAGAAAAGATAGTTGAAAACCTTACAATTCAGCCTCTTTGAAGGGGAATCCTTCTTTACATTACAAAAATGAACAATTCTTGGCTGATACAAATGACAAAACCTCCTTTCTATACATAGGAGTCTAAGGGGTCACAACATAACCAAGTTGACCTAACAATAATAATATAAAGACACAAAAATAACAATACAAGGATTCTATGGGGCACAGTAATAATAATATGGGGACAATAGGGGCACAACAATATTAATAAGGGATATAACTACAATAGTAATGGGGGCATCACTAGTATTATAGGGACATAACATGCCCCTCTCCTTCAAAAAGTGTTGTCCTCGATGCTTGAGTAGTTATGGATGCTTCTATATAAAATTCTCATCCTCCCATGTGGAATCTTCAGCGGATAAGTTCTTCTACTTGATGAGATACTCTGAAATGGATCAATTTCATAGCTGTCAAGTTCTTGTTTCTATGACTGCTTCTGGTTCCAATATAATTTTTCCTTCCTCGTCAAGTTCTGGCAAGATTGTTTGAACTGGGAGCTTGTCACCTATAACCTTATTTAAACATGAAACATGGAAAACTGGGTGCACTCGAG
>APFE030596970.1:53809-87407 GCA_000404065.3 Pinus taeda
TCTCTAATGAATCAAGTTCCCAAAGGTGAACATCATGTTGGATATTATCCTTTAAAGTCCCTATGAACACATCAATCATATGCTCCTCTGGAATATTTTTTACCCTTATGTTCAACTTTTGGAACTCCTCAATGTGCTCCATCATCGAATCCTTTTGTTTGAGACTTATCAATTGGCTAAAAAAAGTGTTGTTTTTTGTATCCTCATAATGTGTTGTCATTTCTTTTGTAAAAATTTCCCAAGTGATAATTTGTTTACGAGAGGAAAGCCATTGAAACCATACAAACTGATTTGGTTCCAAATATAAAGTTGCAATATGTACCTTTTGTGTGCTTTGCACATTATTGAGATAGAAAAATTGCTCCATCCATAACTTCTACGCCTTTCTTTAAACCATCCATCTTAGCTTCTACATCTTTCTCTAAACCATCCATCTTAGATTCTGTTACTTTTTGTGCAAGTGACATTTATGAAACCAAGTGCTCTGATACCAAATGTAAGATAGAAAAGATAGTTGAACACCATAGAAATCAGCCTTTTCGAGGGGGAAACCTCCTTTACATTACACAAATGAACAGTTCTTGGATGATACAAATGACAAAACCTCCTTTATATATATAGGAGTCTAAGGGGTCACAATATAACCAAGCCAACCTAACAGTAATAATATAAAGGCACAAAAATAAGAATAGAGGGATTCTATGGGGCACAGTAATAACAATATGGGGACAATAGGGGTACAACAATATTAATAAGGGATACAACTACAATAGTAATGGGAGCATAACTAGTATTATAGGGACCTAACATGGTGGCATAGGTGGACTCAGATGAGGTAATGATGGTTGAGGCATTGGATAAGGTGCATATGCAGGAGGGTATGATCTCATAGGTGCATGATAGGAATGATGTGAATGATGTGAATGGTTTGTCCCTCTCCATCCTTGTTGCCAAGATTGGGTGGGTTGTCCATACTAATATTGGTTCCCATGTTGCCAATGTTGAGAGTGACTAGTGCTAGGATAGGAATATGAGTGTGCATTACAACCAAATAAATGTGGTGGAAGTTTAGGAACCATACCACACTTACCTAAGGCCAATTTCTTCATGCTCCCATAGCATGTAGTGATTTAACTTCAGGTTATCCTCCTTCAAGTACAACTTTCCGCCCAGGTATGGAGGTACATTTTTGTGTAGCATGGTTAGCTGCACAAATTGCATTTATTAGTTTCTTTAATATCAAGAGGACATTCTCTTAAAGGATGCTTTCTTCTACATCTAGGATAGAAAATAGACAATGTATCTTGCTCTTCTACAAGTTTTTGTTGAAACTTCAAAGAGTCTATTTGTTTACTAATAGTGTTCATTTTTTCAATTTTCATATTGTCCATTTTTTTTCTAATCCAATAATCATAGCATCAATAGATTCAGTTTTCATGTTTCTATTCTGAATCCCCTTACTGGATCTATATTGGTTCCTCGAAAATTTCCTTCACAAGTCATAGATCTAATCAAAAAGGTTTCTGAGCAATATCCCCTTGTCCTAACGGATTTAAATTATTCCTAGCATCATAAGTAAGTCCACGTATGAACAAGGTTCTAATGGTACTTAGATAAAATTTATGCTTTCACCTTTGGAGGATGTACAAGAATCTCTCCAACTAGTCCTCTAGCATTTCATCATCATTTTGCAGAATAGTAAATATTTCATCTTGAATATCTCTAGTTTTACAATATTCGTGATGTTTCAATAAGAACACTCTCTTCATTTGCTCCAAATAATTTATAGTGTTCCCTCCTAGTCCCATGAACCAATAGAGTGTTGCATCCTTGAGAGTTGCAAGAAACAACTTTAACTTCTGGGCATCAAATGAGTAATCATAACTCCTACACAAATATCAAACTCAAATAAGAAAGAGTCTGGATCTTCATGTACCTTTCCATAGAAATGAGGAAGAGTTGATGGTGAAATATTTTTCATTTGTACTTGTATATTAGGATTCACAATCACGAATATGAAAGTGGGTTGTTCCTAATTGAACTGATTTTCACCACTTCCTTTTGCATGGTGATTGGAATGGAAAATGGAATCAACCCATGGTATTTATCCACCCATGGTATTGTAAGTGGCATCCACCCACGGTATTGTAAGTGACATCTACCCATGGTATTCATTCACCCATGGTATTGACCCATTCACCCATGGTATTCATTCACCTGTGGAATTGACCCGTGGTATTGTAACTGAAATATACTATAAGTAACAAGTCACATTTTGTAAAAGGAAAAATTGTCCACCACAATGTAGTCCTTACAGTTATTATCTGTTTGAATAAAAAAATTCTTTGTGGTTTTGTTTATTGGGCATTCTCCTCGTTTTCTTCTGGCATTTCAATTTTTGAGATCTTGGGGGCCTCCCCCAAGATCCAGATTAATGGTATCAGACAAAATTATGATTCCATGGAAATGAGGGTTTGATGCATATTTTACTTTCAAATTGTGCAGCAATATTCAACAAAATTTCGGCATGTGCTATGTCCTGCACAGAGCATTTTCTTGGGCCAAGCGGGAAAAAAATTTATTTTTTCATTTTTTTGCAGGAACATTTTTAGGCGGTGAGTTTGCAAATCATATCTGAAATTTTTGGTGCAAAAAAAAACATATCTATAATCATTGTAAAAAAATACCCAAATTCAAAAAAAAAAAATGGCCGAATCAGAGTCCAGATGAGGGAGATATCACTAATTTAAAATCAGCTATGTTGCAGAAATGTTTTGGATGGATATTTGTGGATGATGGCTCTCCTATCTTTTTTTGAAATTTGGGTATAGAGTTTCAAAAAAATGAGTATAGTTCTGAGCTCCTCTTGAAAAATTGCTCAAATTAAAAAAAAAATGGGTCGAATCAGAGTTCATATGCGGGAGATATCATTGATTTAAAATCAGTTATTTTTTGAGAATTTTTGTGACGACAGAAAAGTCGCAGTGCAAATTTGAGATTTGAGATTGTTCAAATAAGGATTTCCAATGCATGGGAAGATGTAAAATGGTCCTTTTGTTTCCAAAAATGAGTTATAACAAAAATTATGAGTTATTTTGACCGAGTTATGTCCATTTTAATTCTAGAGCAACATTCAGAGCAAGTTGCCTTTGGAGATGCGCCCTCCCACCCCACTTTAGTAGGCACCTATTTCAAATTCATTAGTTTTAGCATAGTAGCATTTGGCTTGGGTTCTTTGGAGACGTTTCCTCCCACCCCAGGCTATATAGGCACCTGCTACTTCATCAACAACCAACATCACGGTTATGGCTCAACCGAACAAAATCCTTATCATTGAAGTCCATTTGCTAAGCTCCACATTGTTAGTATCACAGTTGGTCAAAAGCATTATAGGGTATTTCTATCCTCAGATCTTCGTTTTCCATGGCTATGGGTCATCAACAAAATCACACTTCATTGAAGTCCATTTTTTGGTCCACACATTATTAGTATCATAGTTGGTTACAATAATTACAGGGTATCTCTATCCTCAGATCTTCGTTCATCATGGTTATGGGTCATCCACAAACCCACACTTCATCAAAGTTCATTTGCTAGGCTGCACACTATCAATATCACAGTTGGTCACAAGTATTATAGGATATCTCTATCCTTGGATCTTCATTCATCATGGTTATGGGTTAACCACATAAAACCCTTCTCTTCAGTGGCTCTTCATATTCAACAAATGCTTCGTAGGAAGGAACTTCACACAATGGGGAACATTGCTTCTTAAGGACGGAGGAATGATCCAAATGGAAAATTGCATCAATCCATGGTATTTATCCACCCATGGAATTTACCCATGGTATTGTAAGTGGCATCCACCCATGGTATTTATCCATCCATGGTATTGTAAGTGAAATATACCCATGGTATTCATTCACCCATGGTATTGACCCATGGTCTTGTGACATCCACCCATGGTATTTATTCACCCATGGAATTGACCCATGGTATTATAACTGAAAAATACTATAAGTAAGAAGTAACATTTTGTAAAATGACATATTGTCCACCACAATGTAGTCCTTACAATTATTATCTGTTTTAATAAAAAAAATCTTTTTGGTTTTGTTTATTGGGCATTCTCCTCTTTTTCTTCTGGCATTTCAATTTTTGAGATCTTGGGGGCCTTCCCCCCAAGATCCATTTCAATATTTTAGATCTTGGGGGCCTCCTCCCAAGATCCATTTCACATGGTCTTCAATATCTACAATTTTTGTTCTTCCACACAAACCTCTCTCAATAGGCTAAGATGGTTTACTATGGATTCCAACAGTCCCCTTCTTCCACTTTATGGGTTGTGTCACAATTGGACCACTACTAACAGAGCCTCAGTGGATTGTTCCTGTGTGATAAGTCTAAGTTTGCTCAGACTTTCTTCCTACAAAAGAAGGCCTAATATAAGTTTTGGTCTTAGATTTATTAGTATTTCTTTGGCCCCTAGTGGAAATCGGAGCTCTACCTCTTTTAGGCATTCATTTCAAAAAATGACAAAACGAAATTCAAATAAAAACAACAATTTTCAAAAAATAGATCAACACCTATAAATTCCTTAAAACAGTAGAACCACACTATAGAAATAATAATAGCAGACTTACCCCTATCGCAAAAAATGGAAAATTCTTACCAATTAAAATCGCCTCCTCGACAACGGCGGTGAAATCTTGGGTGCAAGAATTGCACTTAAGCAAGCTCCTCAACACTTAATTTTCAACCTGGGGGTTTCATAAACTTAGAGAGGGAGCACAAGGAATGCCAGAAGTGGTACGAACTTTTCCTATTCCTAATCCTACTTCTTAAAGGAAATGCTTTGCAGAATCAGAAAGAAAACAATCGTAAAGGAAATTGACAGAAAAACAACTCTAGTGCTCGAATGTAAAAGAACACTTTACAAATAAATCAAGTAAAGGAGATATCACACAACTGAAACAATCTTAAAGGCTGGAATGAAATACTATGTTCATCTTCAGATAAATGGCTAACAGTCTGAAAAGTGGGCCCTTGTTGATATCTCTTTTCCTCTTGATCTTCCTTTTACACAAACAACCTGTTCTTGCACTGTTGGAATATGCTTGCACTAGTTCAAGTATGGTGTCTCTATGTAAAAGTATGTTTTACCTCCCTTACTGATGATTTATGTCTTTCTAAAAGTGTTCTAAGCCTTTAGGCTTAGAGCACTCTGTTTCTATGACAAGACCAGCTCTTGCACCGAGGCAGAGTTTTCTTCACCAAGTTTCCAATTACTTTCGAAAAGACTAAAAGGCGTGCTGAAAAAGAATTGCAACTGCAAATGAAATCCCGAAATAAATTGTCTATCGAGAGGAAATGATTTAATTAATTAAATCTTGCAGAGGAGGTAAACTTCATGAAATGAAAGCAACTCAATGTAATTAAAATAGTACTCTAAGTGATCTACACATGTCAACTAACTTTGGCAATCCACTCAAAACGCTTATGTTCCTTAGTCATAAAAACATAAAATGAAAGCATAACATGTATGTGATAAATTCATGCAATTGTTCTCAGGTCCTTTAGAAATATGCTTTTAATGTTGAGGACAATTACTAAAGTTAACAATTCATTTGCTTACAAAATAACTGGAAATGATATGTAGGAAAGAAACTCAATGTTTTCTGTAAAATAAATAATTGAACCGAAGTGAAGGAAGTCACATGCACTAGTACAAGAAAATGGATTCCTACACGATACAAGTGAGAGCGAGTTGAGACAAGGATTGCGAGTAAAGGAATGCGAGAAAAGAATTCCAAAAAAGAAATAAATTCAACTAACTCCCAAGTCACTGATCCATTTCACACTTTAACTACCAAATAGATTGAAATTAGAATTTCAAAAGTAAATATCAAAACTGCTCACACCATGCAACTACAAAAAGAAATATTCTCACTGTCTTTCTGAATGTCGGAAGCACAAGGGCTAATGAGATGGGTTGGTTGGACCCTAGCCAACTAGCTTGTTTCCCGTTTAAGAAATGAAAAGGTTCAACACTCAAATACGCATCAAAGATAAATTAAACACAGTGTATGAAAATCATGGCAGATTCCTTGTATTACTTGATCAACTAATGTACATAGTAGTGCAATTCCAGCCCAAAGCCAAGGGTGATACCCAAATTACATTACAAAATGAAATTAGAGTGGATGGATCACTAGCTAGTTCTACCTATGATCTATATTTTATACATCCTTTTGGCGTTAGCCTTATTCCACTAATTACAAACATTTTGTTATTCAGACCTTTTGGCCGAACAAGCTAACAATTGAAATTAGGAAATTAGCCAACAATTATGAAGGAACGTGTATCTAGCTTGGTCATAGACCATCTTTGCAAAACATCCCTGATTGTGTGCCACTAATATCCTTCTTTAGTTCATCAGCAAGTAAACTCGGAGTCAAGGATCAAATCTGCCCACATGGAAAGATTTAGCTCACGGAAATGTCAGAGAATCCTCGTGGAGGTGCAGGAATCTGCCTACAGTGATCATACTCAATCATAATTAATATTAAGTTCATCAATTACTTCTATGAAATTAACATAATTTACAAGAGGTACTTAATAGGCATGAAATCTATATAAAAATGAATAATAAAGGACTTTAATAAATATTAATGTAAAATATGAAGCATGTTTAGAAATAGGTAGTTATCTTGGACTAATGCAGGAAAGAGAGGTTTATGTTGAGATAAAACAAAGGTTAATGCTTATAGAAATGGGGTAAAATTTGGGAAATTTGGTACACCAACACCTCCAAATAGAATTTTGAATAAGAAACCCAAGAGAGATATACTCATGAGTCAGAGAACTCGGACCACCAATCTCAAAATGGGGGATGAAATAAAAATAAAGAGTCCGAAAGGGACACAATTGGAACTACAAAGGTAACAGTCGAGCAAACCACAACAAAGAAACTGGTAGAAGTTCACTCCACATCCACTCAGTTAGAAAAAATCCCATTTATTGATTTGGAAAACGAATGGGAACATTTCAACAAGAAACTTCACACAAATGAACAAACATCTGAGATACAGAATCCTAAGCAAACACAACAAAAATCAACTCAAGAAACAACAATGGAGAAAATCGTAGGCGCTCAAGATCTTGAGCTCATTGCTGC
This sequence comes from Pinus taeda, assembly GCA_000404065.3. NCBI lineage: Eukaryota > Viridiplantae > Streptophyta > Pinopsida > Pinales > Pinaceae > Pinus > Pinus taeda. The sequence goes on from APFE030596970.1 coordinate 60,987, forward strand.
AACCTCCCATTTAGAAATTATTTTGAGAATTGAGGAAATTCCTCCAATGAATGTATTTTACAGTCCTACACACAAATTTATCATTAAAAGACAAAGGAAGAAAAGAAAGTTAGATGTTGCAAATATTATGACTCCTGACAATGTACCAATGGACATTGTATTAAAGGACTCGCCCATGGACCCATCTGAAAATATCATAAGATTGTCGCAATTCATAGGAGCCTATGCTATGACAACTATTGGCAAAGTGGCGGAGGTCCAAATGCTACTTAAATAAAAGGAGAAAAGAATTCTACGGTTGGAACAATAATTGGCTCAGGAAAAATCCAATCAACAAGCAAAATTACAAGTAGCCCAACTCCAACAAGAATTTGAACAGATGCAAATACAACATCGCGGCAGGCTAGCAGAAAGAGATGCGTTGATACAAGTTATGACAAATAACTATAAATACAATCCGCAAATCGATGAGTTCATAAAGGAAGCACTTAGTCTTAACTCAGAACGAATGCAACAAAAGGAAGTTCTTTGGCAGAAAATCTCTCAAATAAGTCTTATTGTGAGATCAATGATAAGATAACAAGCTAAGTTGTCAACATGAGACTCGAGAATGACAAAATTCATAAGACTATTTCTGACTTTATCACTTGGCAAGAATCAAAAGAAGGGAAAAACATTGATCTACCAAAACAGGAGGAATCACATAAAGACATCTTGTTCATAGATTGGGATTCTCTACTCAAGCAAGCAGAAAGGGAACCAACAATCACAATAATAGCAAAAAGCAGCATAATAGAAGCCATCAACAAAAATATCCATGGCGCTAAACTGGTTAAAGAAATCATAACGTGATTTCTTCCAAATTTCAAACAACTAGAGCAACAGTGGAGGCAGGCAAAAAAGGAACAGGAGGAGGTGATCAGACAGATGAACAAGCTAAACTGGGAACCATACTGGCAGTTCTTGGTAAAACCATACAACTAGTGGATGAGCTTTAGATTCTTAACAACTTCAACACAAAAAATGGTGCCAGCGCTAACATATGCTATATTTGTTGGGCAGTTGAAATCTAGGATCGACTAACTGACACAGCTCAAGCCTATGACAGATATTTGCAATCTCAAACATTAAATGCCAAGGAGTTAGTCACTTAGTTTATTTTTATTTTTAGTTTTATTTTCACATAATCTAACGTAGATCGTTTAAACCTCCTCATCTATTTTTGTATTAATCTATTTTAGGACCTATAGTTTAGTATGTAAACCCCTCTCATGCATTTAGAGAGGGGTCTAGAAATTTTATCAGAAACATTTTTTGAAACATTGTATTTCTATACTTCTGAGAAGGTTCTGATGGAATGAACAGATCAGGAAGTATTTTCTCTTAAATATCTAGCATGCTCTACTGAAATTCACTTTTGTACTCTTAGAATATGTTGGATTAATTGAAAGTTGGTCAATATTGTTAAACCACATGAGAAAAACTCATCATATATGGTACTTTTATCTTATGATCTTGTGTTATTTATGTATCAGACAATACTTCTTTTGTTAATTGTTTTATGTGTGAAAGTATAAATGATAGTTAGCATTATTGCACTTTTGTTTGATGTTGGCTTTGACTTTATTCTAAATACATGAGCTATTTATATGTGATATATCTTCCAAAATCTTTTTTGCTAACTATTTATCCAAAACGATTACTGTTAAACAATTACATTTCTTATTGTAGTTGAATGATCTATATTATCAATTGTTTTAGGACATCGTTGTAGATCACATATTGCATTTAATTCTCAGGTATATTTATATTTAAATAGTGTTCAAACGAGGATATATGCATGTGCTTAGTAGTTTAGATGATATTACACTTAGCTTAATCATTCCCACATTACATCATATATCACCCCATCAACACTATCAAAACACCTTCTGGGAAACTTGTTCCATTATCCCCAGTCAGAGCCACTACACCAAATGGAAAAGGAGTTGCTGGTCCAAACCAGGTGGTTTTCCCCCATGTTGTAGCAATGATTTTCAGGGCTTCAACATTTTGGCACTAGAAGAAGGGCCTTACTATGAATGGAAAGTAAATTCAAATCAACATGCCATTCTAAGAGTAAAACTCCCTCACCAACTTCTCCAACTTCTCGACCGCATTCAAAATCTCCAAATCCTAAGTGAGAAGTTGTAAAGAACCCTTTAGAATCCACTATTGTGATTTAAAAAAAGTCATATCAATCTTGTTTTATAGAAACTCCTAAAGTCTAGTCTGTGATCCATAAACTATGGGGGATTTCAATATCTCATGAAGAATCTAAGTTATCTCAAGCTAACATTTCTTCTCAGTTCACCTCATCTCAAAGGTTAGCTAGAGCACAAAGTGAAAATCTTGGGATCCCCCCATTTTAATTCCCACTACTAAACCATAAGGGAGCTAAGAAGACAAAAAATTAATCCCATAGTGTGGTTCTCTCATCATCACCTCAAACATCCTCATTCATTCCATCCATTTCATCACAAAATAAACCATATACCTCACAACTCTAGATCGTGGTTTACAATGGTACTAGAGCACAAGCCTCCTCTACCCAATCACCTTCAAATACAAGAACATATTCCTCTACAGAAATACCTATGATGGCTCAAAACCCGCAGAGGCCTTTGACAAATCCAGGAGTTGTACGGATGGAAGGACCTTTACATCCATTGTTAGCCCATCCAAAAAAGTGGTTACCAAAGTTTAATACTAATGATGGTTTACCAATCGAAGAGAACATAAACAATTTTATGTTGTCCATAAACCTAAACGAAGTAGTCGAAGAAGATGTAGTTGTAAGATTATTCCCTTATACCTTAGAAGGATCAGCAGGGTCATGGTACTTTTCATTACCATTTGGTTGCATTGATAGTTGGGATGCATTTCAAGAGCAATTCCTAACCAAGTTTGGAGATGACAGATCAACAACTACACTTATCAATGATCTCTCCAACTTAAAAGCCGAACTAGAGAATTGATTAAGAACTTCAATTCATATTTTAACAAGTTATTGAATAAGATCCCAATAGCATCTAAGCCCAGCAATGAAGTCCAAAATGAATGGTACATATCTTCCCTTCCTTCAAACACAACTATTTTTGTCAATAGGGATACCAAACAAACTTTGGTAGAAGACATGAAAGAAGCCATAGCCGTAGAAAACCGTATTCTAGGCTTAGACAAGAAAAATGCATTACACGAATGAAAATCATCAAAAATAACTTTTAGGGATAGATCCAAGAAAAAACCACCTAAAGGTTCTTTTAATCGTGAAGGTCTACAAACATTCCTTAAGACCATGTCCAATGAAATGGTTGATATCAAGAAACAAGTAGCAGAGAATTCCTCAAAGAAACCTTTCAGACCATATAGAAGAAATCCCCCCGCTGATAGTAAGCCACCAAGTACCATATCAAATGCTAAATCGGATTTCGAGGAAGATGAAGTATCAACGGCTGAAGAGCAAACAAATGATGAAGAAGTAGTCGAGTTACAATGAATGTGGGATTTTATCGTTCCCGATGGAGAAGCAGGAGAAGCACTACCTGTTGCAACCAGGAGTAGAAGCCCTGTTGATTTGACATAAACAAATTCAAAACCGAAGGTATCAACTCCAGCTCCCAAATAAAAAACAATATGTAGAAATCTTCATCTAAATCCACTCAAACCTCTCCTTGTTAAAAATATTCTTCATCTTCATCTAAAACGTTGTTAGCCTCTAATGAAATGGAATACAACATAGTGGAAGGTTTGAAAAAGACTAGGGCGAACATTACCTTTGAAGACCTTAGAAAGTTGAAACATCAACAAAAGCTCTTGCTTAAAGATATAAAAGTAGTCCCTCCTTCTCCACTTCCCACTGCTATAATCTCGCACGCTGCACAAGAAATGGGAAGCCCTCCTAATACCTCATTAGATAGAATTGGTCCTACCGATATTTCTCTGATAGGGGGAAGATCTAAATCCCATATTCCTCCATTCTTTTTTACTTTTGAAGTTTTCAACAAGAATCTACACAACTATTTAGTTGATTCTAGAGCTTCTTCTAACATTCTACCATGAACAGTTTGTGTGAAATTGAATGTTGCGGCCCAAAATTCTGTTGTGCGCATTGTGCAATTAAATTGATCCCAATTCAAAGTTATAGGAGAGATCGATCTAGTCACTATCAGACTCTCATCAAACCCTAATATGTGTCAATTCATTAACATTATTGCCACAGATATCCCCGATTTCTATGGTTTAATCCTCATCAGAGACTGGTAAGCAAATCTTGATGTCTATTTTTCAACTGACTGGTCCCACATGTGGCTTCCCTATAATGGAAATCCAAATCAAATAAGGGTTGACCACGAAAAACATCAAAATTATATCGTTATAGAACTATAGGGAGAGAATGAGTGAGTCGCATATAGCAGCAATATCAGCAAAATTATTAAGTTGAACCATTTCTAGGAAATTTTAATTTAAAGACTTCACCCTTCTTGGAAAGTTCTTTTATATCACAAGTTGAAATTTTTTCGCAAACAAATACTTCTATGTGTATAAATTTTGTAAATAAACCTCTAGTTAGCTCATTATTTTGGAAATTATTTTTTTACGGATCCAAATCTAACGATGGAGCTGGAGCAGGATGCGTATTACTTAGCCCAAAAGGAGAAAGAACTATGCTAGCATGCAGGCTTGAATTCGAATGCACAAACAACACTACTGAATATGAAGCATTGGTTCAGGGGCTACATAAGGCTATCGACCTTAATATTGAACACTTTCAAGTGTTTGGAGATTCAAAAATTGTGATAAAATAGGTGAGAAATACTATACATTGTTTGTGTGGACATTTGGAACATCATCAATCATTAGTCCAGAACCTGACTTCTCACTTTACAGTGTTTAATATTTCCCCTATCCCAAGACTCCAAAATGTAAGTGTCGATCTGTTGGCTAATGTTGCATCCAAGCTCATTCCACTAGAAGATTATAGCCGTGATCATTTTTCTATTGTATTGATCTTTAGTCCTTCCATTCCTAATAGTATCACTGATTGACGAGTCTTTAATAATGATTTGGATATCATAATTTTTCTAACATCTAAAGGCTCTTATGATGACCAGATAATAGATGAATATCAACATGACTCCTAGCTTAAGCAAGAAATGGCTATGAATTCCATATCTAAGTATGTGGTTAAGATGGAGAACTATATGATAGCAAGGATAGATTCAAAAAACCCACTAATTCGAAACTCTAAAGTTCAACTTTAAGGTTTGAATTAGTTAATCATGGAATTGACCTTAAACCTCAGAACATCAATCTAAGACTTGGTCTTACACCTGATGAAAAATCAACCTTCATTCATTTGTTGAAGAAATACAAGAATGTCTTTGCTTGGAACTATGAAGACCTTAAGACATATGCCACTTCTATAATTCAACATACCATCCCCATGATATCTGATGAAAAACCCGTGCAGAAAAAACTAAGGAAAATCCATTCGAATTTAGAAAATCAGATCAAATCTTAACTAAATAGCCAAAATTATCTTTCCTCTCTGGCACTCAAGGTGGGTTTCTAAGCTTGTTCCTATTAGAAAAAAGAAAAGTGATATTCAAATATGTATAAACTTTTGCAATCTTCACAAAACTTATCATAAGGACAATTTCCCATTACCTCCTATGTAATAAATATTGTAATCAATTGTAGGCCTAGAATTAATTTCTTTTTTGGATGGATTCATAGGTTACAATTAGATTCTAGTACATTCAAATGACTGTTTGAATACTACCTTTCAAACCAAATGGGGCACCTACGCCTATCAAAAGATGCCATTTGGGTTAATCGATGTCAGTGCCACATTTCAAAGAGCCATGGAGATATATTTCAAATGCTTGGTTAATAAATCAGTCGTAATCTATTTAGATGATATAACTGTGTACTCAAAAAGGCGTGGTAATCATTTGAAGGATTTAAAACGAATCTTTGAGCATTGTCAGAGGTATGGAATTTCTCTCAATCCCAAGAAAGATATCTTTACTCTAAGTGAGGGAAATCTCCTTGGATTTATTGTATCCAATGAAGGGATTCACATAGATCCTGATAGGATAAAAGTAATTTCTTGAATCCATTTACTTCATAACAAGAAAAACATGCAACCTTTCCTAGGTCAGATAATTTTTTTCAAAATATTTGTCACTGACTTTTCACAAATTGTTTTACCTCTCCAATCTATGATTAAGAAAAATTCTCTTTTTAAATGGGGAAATACTGAGAATGAAGCCTTTGATTTGATTAAATAAGCAATCTTAAATTCTCCCTCACTAGAAACCCCAAATTTTTCTAATCATTTCATTGTATATACCTTTGCTTCCGAGAAGTCATGTGCAACTATAGTAACACAAGTCAATGATGATAAAGTTGAAGCACCAATTTCTTTCCTTAGCTCCAATTTGCAGGGAGCTGAATTAAACTACTTAGATGTTGAAGAACAAGCTTTCACTGTTTTCAAATCAATAAAGAATTTCAAACCCTTTCTCCTCAGAACCAACGTCAAGGTATTAGTCCCATTCTCACTAGTGAGAAATCTATTAATACAAAGAGATGTAGGTGAGAAAAGGGAAAACTGGGTAACAACACTACAAGAATATGACATTGAGATTAGACTAGCTAAAGTTGAAAAGATAAAGGTTTTTGCAGAATGTTAGGAGGAGCATTCAACTTACCAGCACTACTAGATTCAGGTAATGACATACAAGTATATGAGGTAAGCCTCAATGACACTGGATCCAAATATGATGATATAATTTTTTATTTGAAAAATGGATATGCCCCTATGCAACTATGTTACAAAAGTAAAAGGGATTTGAGGTTAAAAGCTAGACAATATCAAATCATCACTAATATGTTGTTTAGAATAAATTACGATTCTGTTTTTCTTAGATGTCTTGAAAAATCTGAGGCATAAAAGGTTTTGCGAGAACTCCATGATGGACCAGTTAGTGGACATTTTGGAGTGGACACAACCGCACATAAATTCTTGCATGCTAGCTATTATTGGCCAACCTTATTTAAAGTTGCACACGATTATGTTTGGAAATGTAAAGTTTTTCAAACAACTGCTAGGAGATTGATGAGCCTCATAAATGGGTAATTATATGCAATCATTTTACCTCCTATCCCAGTCAAATCAACCATTCTCTTAGCTTATTCTATGATTTTCTGATTATATTTATGCTTATGGAGTGAGTTGAGTTAGTTATGATGCCATGTGGTCTAACATGTGTTTAATGCAGATTATTGATGAATTTTGAGGTCAAAGTCAAGGATGTAGTGGACAAATGGCAGAAATAACTCAAAGTGGACAAAGGAGAGGACTTATAGGAGGAAATCCCCCCTCATTTATTACTCCTCACTTCGAATTACCTTTCATTCATCTTGAGGTACAAGAAGCCAAGTAATGCACTAGAAGGCAGCCGAGGAAGTGAAGGATGACTAATGATTATCTCGAGTTTTGGGAACCAAGCCTTCCTGATTTTAAGGAAGCTATTGGTAGCTTCATTTGTATAAGCAGAGAGGCCTAGGGCCTCACTAGGGTCTAATTTTTGTCGGATTTTTGTTGGATATTTGTTGGCCTTTTGCTTATGTAAACTCTGCTCAACTTCGAGCTTATTATTTTGTGACAGTTCATGTAATCTTGCTATTGTTTTGAAAATAAAGATGGAATCCTTTTTGAGTTAACATTGATTTACCTCAGAGGGTGAAGCTCTTTGGTTAGGGTCCAATCCAAGCAGCCAAGCTCCTTTTTACTTGTATTTCGTTTATTTCAGTTTGTAGATTAGGTTGTTGTTAGATGTATTTCTTTTATGGTTAGGAATAGGTTGATTTTGATGATTCAATAGTTTGCTTCCATTTATGCTTTCTATAGAAGGTTAATTAGTGATAAAAAAAGATTCAAAAGCCTATAAGCAATGACTTGGCCTCTCTTCCTCCCTTTGGGACCATGATTTGAGGCAAAGACCCTCTTGCTGCCCCAAAAACATAAATTTTCATCCTTCATAGGACTTGTAGAGTTTGCAGCTTTTTAGAAGGTTAATAGTCCAGTCTTGCTTCACTTTAGATATTCTTAATCATGCTTACTTCCTGATTGGCAATAGTATTCTTTCATTCTTTCCTTTCCTACAGTATTTCACAGCATTTCCTCTCATAGATCATAGTTTAGACTAGTTTGATGCAAAACTCTATTTTTCTAGATGCACTCACTTCAGTGCTTGTTTGATCTTATCGGTTGATTGTTAGTTACCTTACAAGTAGATCTCTTCTAGTAGTAGGAAAGCCTATCAACCATCCCATCCTCCATCTGATCCATTCCCTAGAAGCTACCCAAGTCTCCCCTCAATTCTGCCTTAGTTTCCTACATTTTCCATAGAACTTCGTCCTCTCTCCTTGAGAAAATCCAATCAACTTTCTCTCTCCTAATGATTCTTGGCAGGCCCTAGGTGCCCCAACACCTTATCACTACCTTCATCTACCCTTTCCACCAACTCTCACACCCTCAAAATAGTGAAAACTGCGCTCGGCCTCCTCCTGTAGGCCTCCTCTAGAACGTTGTTTTTTCTTCTGTAGATTTCCTGTGTCCTCCTGTAGATTTTCCTGTAGGCTTTCTTTTTAAGGCTGAGTGTGGGAAATGCCTCTAGAAGGAAACCTGAGACCTCATAGGACTCATCCACACCATCCTACATCCCCTCAAGTACCAAAACCACCCTCCAACGCCACCTATTCGCTGCCACATCCACGAACAATAAGTTACATGCATGTCAAATTCACATAAAAATACATGAAAAACCAAAAAGATGTTTTTTTCTCATTTACTTCTAGAAATAGCTTAGTTAGATGTTTTTCACTTCCTTGATTAGACAATGGCATTCTTTTCGTGATTTTCATAGTTCTTTCTGCAAAATTTGGATTAGTTGGTTAATTTGGGTTTACTAGTTTTGCTTTACATTTCAGACTTTCTCCTTTCTGCAGTGAGAATAGTATCTGTAGAGTAGTATTTCCCTCCTTTCATCACATATAAAGCTTCTTCTAGAATCCATAGAAATTGGCTTGAGCTCCTAGTGATCTTGTGCCAGCTAACCAAGTGACACCCTACAAGAAGAACTAGTACTTGTGCATACAACATCGTCGCTTCCAAGTTTGTTATGAATTACCGAGTTGATAAGAGTAAAGTAGGTAGCCCAGGAGTTACAACATTATTGCTGCTATACTGGTGCTTACCACTTTTTTGTGCCATTTTTGGGGAAGTGTTAGAGTATTATGTGTTTACTTCTTTCTTATATTTTCTACTGCAACATTCTACTAATAGTTTATTTTAGCAAACGTAGAGTAGTCATTTCTGTTCTTCCAAGTTCTGCATTTCCTTGCTTTTCTCTTCAATTCTACAAATTTCATTTTAGTAAAAGTAGAATAGTCATTTATTTTCTTTCAAGTTCTTCATTTCCTTGCTTTCCTCTTCAATTATACCAATTTCATTTCAACAAGTTCATTTCAGCTAGTTGCAATTTGTTTTGTTCAATCAATTTCAGTTGTGCATGTACTATCAGTGTGGGGAAAAATAAACAAAAACCAACCAAAAATATTTCCTTTCATGCCTCGTAGAAATAGAGATAACTCAGGAAAAGTTTTGCCCAACACCCCCACTGCTTCACACAGCCAACCTTTTGTCTTATTTAGTGACTGCGATCAAGACGAACCTTAGGTGAACAACCATACATATTTGAAGAACCTATAGGGGAAGAAGAAGAATAAAACATTCCTTTGGAGCCAATGGCTGAACATAGAAATGCTAGGGGCAATGGAGAGAGAATAGAGGGTACTTTTCCCATTCTGGAGACTAATGACGACAACAAAATGAAGAATATAAGCCCTTCCGCCCTACCTCATTTATATGGTCTGACTACAGAAGATCCTGACACCTTTTTATTTGAGTTTGTTGTTATCTGTCAAACCTATGACTATTCAGAAGATGAGAAAATGTTGAAACTGTTCCCTTCTACTCTCAAGGATGTAGCATTGCACTGGTTCATGGGATTACCTAGCAATAGCATCAGAACTTGGGCTCAGATGCAACAAGCCTTTAATAACAAGTATCGAGACTATTGTATGTCAAAATATACTAAAGAAGAAATTTTCCAGATGACTATAGGAAGTGATGAGTCCCTGGAAGACTATGAGGAGAGGTCCTAGCTTAGTTACAAAAGGGCCAAGTGTACACTTGACCTTGAGTCTCTTAAGCTGGTCCTGCTCAGGGGAATTCAGGAAGATCTTTTAGACACCCTCCATATGTTGGCTGTGGGAGATATCTACCAACTACCCTATGAGGACATAAAGACTGTTTTTAGAAACCATTCTAGAGTAGCCAGAAAGAAAGGTAGGGGGAGTCAACCCATTTCTAGTACCTCTTCCTCCAACTCATCCATTAAAGGAGAAATTAGAAACATGTTGGAAGACTTCAAGAGTGAGAAGATGCAAACTCTTGCCATGCATATGGATACCTTTCATAACAAAAGGAAACCAGAGGAAGCAGAGAGGGCTTTGGCCATTTTTTTCCCTAGATTCACAAGGAGGTATCCTAGGAATGAATGCCCATTGAACTCTATAGAGGTTTTTTCAGTCTGTGAAGAAAATCATTCTAAAGGTAAGTTCCCTTCCTTGCCTGGACTTAAAGGTGTATATCAAGGGTTTGAGGGAGTCACTAAAAAACTCTATTACATAAACCAAAGGAGGCCGCATGGACCTAGACCATACCAGCAAGAGATTTAAGGGACATTTCTAGCATACTAAAACCCCAACCAAGTGGCATGCATACCTTCTTGGGGTCCCCCTTCTCATCCTTCCTGGTCCACAACTCCTCCTTCGTCCTTCACATCTCAATATCATGCCCAACCAGGCACCCATTCATTTCAATCCTATGCTCAGCCACAACTTCACTGGAATGCATCTCATTAGGAGTGGAGGCCCTAATAGAACTCTCTTCGCACTCTTTTGCCTCCACCACCTGCCCAACAACAACTGTTATCTCCTGCTTCACCGAAGCAACCCCAAATGCCTTCCTAGCCAAATCTAAACCCGAACAACATACAGGCTCAACAAGTGTATAGTGGGGAACCTTCATGCCCAACTTATGCTGTGGAGATTCAAGAAATTAACTTGTGATCTAGGAAAGTTATCCAAGATAGCCAGCCTCCAACCAGGGAGGTTGAGGAAGATAAAGAGGAAAACGAGCCTAAAGAAAATCCACCATTTCCTGAGAGACTATCCATGACAGTCCAGCCTACGCCAGAAGAAACTCAACTCCTGATAGAATTGAAGCATTTATGTGTAAATATACCACTTCTCCAAACCATAAAAGATGTACCTATCTACAATAGGTTGATCAAAGAGAAGTGCTTTAGGCATCCAGGAAGGCATGAGAGAGATGCCCCAACCATCAATGTCATAGGACAATTGTCTGACCTGATGTTAGGGCAGGTAATCTGTCCAAAATATCTAGACCCTGGAAGCCCAGTAGTTGATGTCCACATCAATTACACCATTATCCCACACACCTTGATTGATCTGGGAGCTGCCATCAATGTGATGACAAAGGACACAATGCTCAAACTTAACCTCCAGGGCTCCTTGAGGAAGACCATGACCGTGCTACAGCTAGCAAACTACTCCACCATGACCCCTGAGGGGATTGTGGAAGATGTGATGGTCTCCACTTATTCTTGGGAATACCCTATTGATTTCTTAGTTCTCCAGCCAAAGGAAAATCTCACTGGGTATCCCCTCATTCTGGGAAGACCTTGGTTGGCTACAGTCGATGTCTACATCAACTATCAAGCTGAGAACATGACCATAAAGAATGGGCACATGTCAAAGTAGTTAATCATATACCCTCCTACCCAACCCTTGCTAGGACATGATATACCTCTCTGGTTGGAGAAGGAAGTTGAGGATGAGGTCTATTCTACAACATTTTGTACATTAGAAATCACCATGGGGGGGAACTGCAAGATGAGGATGATATGATTGAAAATTTGATTTTGAATCCACCTCCCAGTGTATCACCATTAGAGGACATAGTAAGAGAAACCTAAAACAACCCTAAATTGATCTCCATGTGGCCGATTCTACTCCTGCTTGTGCCAAAAATATAGAGTTCGGCCCATAGAGAAAATTGAAAATCAATCCATCCCTATCCACTTTTTAGTAGAAGGAACTATCTAGCCTGTTGAGAAAACACCTAGATGCCTTTGCCTGGAGTTATAAGGAGATGAAAAGAGTGCACCCTTCAATATGTACTCATCATATATACATCAAGGAGGATTGCAAGCCAGTTAGGCAGCCTCAAAGGAGGATGAATCCAACACTTAAAGATATTGTTAAGGAAGAACTACAGAAATTGCTTGATGGAGGATTCATCTATCCCATGTTTGATGGTGAATGGGTCTCTCCTTTGGTTCTAGTGCCAAAGAAAAATGGTAAGTGGATAATCTGTGTCAATTATCGAGAATTGAACAAAGCCACTAAAAAGGACCATTTTCCTTTACCTTTCATAAATCAACTGTTAGATGGTTTGGCAAGGAAAAAGTTTTTCTCTTTCCTAGATGGGTTTAGTGGGTACAATCAGATTCAAATCAGCCCAAAAGACCAAGATAAGACCACTTTCACTTGTCCTTGGGGTGCCTTTTCATACCAAGTCCATCCTTTTGTTTTGTGTAACACTCCAGCCACTTTCCAAAGAGCGGTAGTGAGTATATTTTCTGAATTAGTTCATGATGCAGTAGAGATATACATGGATGACTTTACTCCTTATGGCTCTGACTTTCGGGAAGCTTTATCTAACCTAACAAAAGTTCTAGACAAGTGTATTCAGATGAACCTATCCCTCAGTCTGAAAAAATATGAATTTTTGATGACTAAAAGGACTGTGCTAGGTCATGCAATATCTCATTAAGGATTGCAGGTGGACCCCAACAAAATTGCCATCATCCAAAGGGTCCCACCTCCTCAAAAAGTGAGAGATGTCAGAAGTTACCTAGGCTTAGCTAGGTACTATTGGAGATTCATTAAGGATTTCAGCAAGCTAGCCTCTCCTTTGTTTGGCCTCTTAGGTAAATAGGTTGAGTTCATATGGTCGGAAAACTGTCAAGAAGCCTTAGATACCTTGAAGTGCAAGCTAGTGACTGCCCGAATTCTCAGAGGCCCAAACTGGGCCCTATCTTTCCACATTCACACAAATGCCTTGAAGAAGGCAATAGGAGCAACCTTGGGACAAATTGATGAAAATTTGCCTTATCCCATATACATTATAAGAAAAAACTTGTCAAAGGTGGAGTTAAACTATACAGTGACCAAGAAGGAACTCCTAGCTGTGGTGCATTCCTTAAACAAATTCAGACATTATATCATTAGCTATCAAACCTTTGTGCACACTGATCATGTTACAATTAGATAATTAATGAACAAATTATATGAAAATGTTAGAATTAATAGATGGTTGCTTTTACTGAAACAATTTGATTTGACCATCATTGATAAGCCTAGTAAAGAAAATGTGGTTGCTGACTTTTTGTCTAGAGTAAATTTTTCTGCAAGTGAAGAAGGAATGGTGGATGACCAAATTCTAGATGAAAATCTGTTTGCTATCTCAGTACTCTCTCCATGGTTTGCTAATATAGAAAACTACTTTGTTTCAACACAGTTCCCACCACACCTATCCTCAAAAGAGAAGAGAAAGATAGTAAGGAAAAGAGCCCCTTTCACCTAGATCAGGGGTAATCTCTTCAAACTTGGCCTAGATCAGATCTTGAGAAGATGTGTCAGGGAGGAGGAAGTCTTTGACTTCCTCCTGACTTTTCATGATGGGCCTTATCGAGGTCATTTTACAACAAAAAGAACTGCCTTCAAGATACTACAAGCAGGTTACTACTGACCCACTCTTCATTAGGATGTGAGGAGATATACCAGCCAGTGTGATTGGTGTCAGAGAATGGGGAAACCTACTCCAAAGGATGAGATGCCCATGCAACCTCAAGTGACCTTTGAGCCATTTGAGAAGTGGGGCATGGACTTTGCGGGTCCTATCAACCGTCGTTCAAAGCAGAAACAATACATCATCGTGTGCACCCATTACCTGACAAAGTGAGTAGAGACAAAAGCAATCAAAGGAGTGACAGAGGAAGAGGTAACTAAATTTTTTAGAGCAAACATATTCTACAACTTCGGGTATCCAAGAGAGTTGGTCACAGATCAAGGTAGTCAATTCACTTCAAATTTGATTGAAGACCTGTTCACACATCATGGAATGAAGCACAAGACTTCGACCCCTTACAATCCAGAATCCAATGGGTAGGTGGAGGTCACTAACAGAGCAATGGAAGGGATCCTGAAAAAGGTAGTGAGCAACAGTAGAAAAGATTTGGCGGATAGATTAGCTGAGGCCACTTAGGCCTACAGCACAACATGGAAGACCACCATATGATTCACACCCTATGAGCTGGTCTATGGGAAGAAGACTTTGTTGTCAATAGAATTTGAATTCAATACCCTAAGGATGGTAGCTCAACTGGACCTAGACCTCAGCCATGCACAGAAAGAAATATTACTTCAGATCAATGGATTGGATGAACACAGAATGTAGGCCCTTCTCCATACAGAGGTAGTTCAACTTCAAAAAAAGATGTGGCATGACAAAAATATTAAGGAGAAGCAATTCCAAGACGGATATTGGGCACAACTCTATGATTCAAGATACAAATATTTCAAGGGCAAGCTAACGACAAGATGGCTGGGACCTTACACTGTGGAGAAATGCAATGACAATTGTTCAGTTTTGATCAGAACCATTGATGATGAAGCCATCCCCATGCTTGTCAATGGACACTGGTTGAAAGTCTATAAGAAACCCCTCTCCAAGTGAGAGTTCATTGAAGATTTGAATAAGAGAATGATGGTAGTGGATCATGTCTTAGCCTTCACTTCACCCACTCACTGAAGAAAAAGAAAAAATAGAAAATAAGGACTCAAGTGAAAACCTCCATGAGGCGCTTGAGTCCCATCATTAGGTTGAAAACCTCCCTGAGGCAGCCCAATGATGTAAAAAAGAAAGAGAAAAATAATATCCTTGGGTGAAAACCTACCTTGGAGGTGCCTAGGGCAGGAAATTAATGTGAAAACCTCCCTGAGGTGCCCTAGTTGTTTTCAAAAAAAAAAAAAAAAGAGAAAAAGGAAAATGAACTTTCATTTACATTCCAGGTTTGCAGGAGGACTACAGGAAGCAACAGAAGGTGCTAAGTGAAACCTGAAACCAACACCAGCACCTATCCTACCTTCCCACACCTTTCTCCATCATTCTCATCCATTTCTTTCACAACATTTCTTTTTTTCCAAAAGCTGTGTTTTCTACAGGAGGCTCCTGTAGAAATTACAGAGAGCCAAAAATGGGTATAAAAGGCAGTTTGAGGGACAGGGAATCTTCATAAAGAACCTATAAACCCTCCTACAGTCTTCAAACCTCCTTGCCATCACTTTCAAGCCTGCATCACACCCCAAGCATCATTCTTCTTCCTGTCCAAGAAAAACACAAAAAAAAATTGTTTTAAGGAAAAGAAAAAAAACAAAAAAAAAATAAGAGAGAAAACAGCAGCATCCACCTCACCCAAAGCCTAAATATTACCTCTCCATCCCTATCTACATCTCTATCATTATCCTCAGAGCTCCAAGCATAAAAATAAGCTGAAGTTTCAAGGGGAGAAGCAGCTACAGGAGCTCCTGTAGGAATTCTTGTAGTAGCTGATCCCATTAAAATCTAGCATCAACAACAAGAGAGTGCAAACATGAAGGTTGAAGAAGACACCTGAAGTTTAGAGCTGGCTAGAGAAGAACCTACACAAGACACATACAGACATCAACAAGTAGACAACATGCATCAAAAGAAACAAAGGCATTCAACAGAGAGAGAGAGTCACAACACCTCACAACAAATACATTCAGATCTCAGGTAAGTAACTAACCCTCTCCTCTATTGGCATTTGTGTAATTAGAAGGCATGAAAAAGAAACGAGATGGTTGAGGTTGAATGAGGGAAAGGTGGCCAGTTATCTTGGCCACCTTCATCTATTTGACTTCACTCATCCAAAGATGTCACCCACACATACGCACAGTCAAACTCAAGAAAGATGTCAAGGACAGGTAGTGGAGGAAGTGTGAACTCTGATGCAATCATGAGGGATGGTTATGAGGAGGGGCCATGATGAAAATGCAGGTGGGGACCAATGGTCCTAATATGGCCAACGTATACTATGCCAGCTCACCTTCCATCACCAGAAATATCCATAAAGGGCAATAAGTACTCCTTCCCGAGCACTCTCACCACCTTTTCCTTCATTCTCTCTTCGAAACTCAGTTGTACACTAGTCTCCTCTTGCCCCCATGGCCTTGTAACCATTGTTTTCCATTGATCTCTCCCATATTCCTACTCTTGACATTTTCTACAGGAGCACTGATAGGTTCAAAGGGAGCACCTACATGAATTCTACAAGAGGGACAACAGTCTTCTACAAGAGGGCCAGTGAGTTGTTTTTAAGGGAGAAAACATGGGTTTTACGACGATTGTTGGTCTAAGGAGGTAGGTTTCATGCATTTCCCGACTGAATATAAATATATGCAATCAGTGGCTTAAATTTGAGGAGGAAATAGAGCCTTTAGGAGGAGGAAATACATAAAAAAAAAAATTATGTTTAAAAAAAACACATTGTTCTTTGTTTCTCTGATTTTCTCCAAAAATCGTTGTCTCCATCTCCACATTTGGTTTCCCAAAGAAGTATAAACAAAATGACAGGAGGATTTATGAGGAAGGAGCCCACCAACTCCTCCAGGCACCATGCACATCCCCAAGTAGTGGACATATTCACAAGAGCAAATTGGATGAATTTTTTTGAGAAATTCTGAGTGTTTGATGAGGAAATTGCCCAAGAATTTGCCCATTCTTTGGTACCTCACACCAGAACACATGCCACTATCACCTTTAGAGGGCTTTCCATGGAGATAACCCCTGAATTTATCAGTAGGGTCACTACCCTTCCTCTTGGGTTGTCTTCGAGTAAGGATGAGAAACCAATTGGCCAGGCTGCTAAGAATTTTTTTTCCAAAACAATGAAACCCATGTAGAGGATAAAAATGGCACTAGAAGGGCTAGCATACCATATCATTTGGATGGAGTTAGCTACCAAATAATCAAATACATTTCCTGTGAGGGGAGGTACAACATTGTCTATGGTTATCACTTTAGAATCCTCCATGAATTAAGGTATGGGATGGACACTCCAACACCTCAGAAGCTCAGCATCCCCTACTTCCTCCTATAGTCCCTCATTGACTCCAGTAGTAAGGTTCAAGCAGGAAATGTAGAGCAGCTAGCTCACCATGAGTTAATCAAAATTTTAATGGAATAAGCCCTCCATACATTTACACTCCATATAGCATGTGAAATCTTTCAAAACATGACAGTTGAGGATGACATAAAGGCCCTAACCTATGATGTTAGTCCTACTAGAAGTGAGGGGGAAAAGTAGCAAGGGGGAGAAGGTGAAGCCATTGGTGGCTTAATAGAATAAGAAGGGAAGGAGAAAGAAACTAAGATAGGAGGAGAAAACTAAAGAAACAGAGCAGGAAGAAACAAAGTGAATAGAGACAGAAAAAGAGACAGAAGGAGGAGAGAAAGAGGCAGAAAAGACAAAACAAGGAGAAGTGTCCCTTAGGACTCTGGAAAAAGAGGCAACATCTGCCCTCATTGCCCTCCGTAAACTAATCAAACCAAAACAAAAGAGAAAAAGGCAGGCCTCCATGTATTTTAGGGCTAGGAAGAGCACAAGAATTAGAACACCGAAACCTTAGCCCTCTTCAAAAGTGCTAATTACAATTGAAGGTTAACCCTTTGCCCAAGGAAAAGAATCCCCTTCTAAGGCACCTATCACATATGAAACGGGGACTCCTAAATCTCCTACATGGAAAGAACAGGTAGAACTACAGGACCCAAAAACAGTCCTACAAGAGGCTTAGATATTTCTATAGGAGACACTATCAAAACTACAGGAGACCCAACAGCATGAGAAAAGGATAGAAGAACAGCCATAGGGAAAGGAGGAAATACCAGAGTTACAAGAACCTGATCCCTAGCCTAGTCTGGCTTCCTATTACAATCTGCTTGAGCGAGGAAGGATAATGCCACAAAAGTTTGCAATTCCACTATTCTTTGAATTAGAGAAAGAGAGAATAATAACACATAGATGGATGCAAATAGCCAAATCCAAGGGATTTGAGAATGTTAGCCATATGGAAAACAAACTCAAAGAAATGGGCAAAGAGCTGAGTGATATCAAAAATAGGGAAGCAATTACAAGGAGCCACCTTAACACTGAAAATGAATTGTTAAGGAGGCAGCTGCAAGAGAAGGAGACTCATTTGGCATGCATGGTAAGATTATCCATCGAGGCATTGCAATGTACAACACCAGAAAAATCCTATGGATATATCTTAATGACCAATGGTTGCAATTTCAGATAAAGAATTTGGCATAAAGAGGCATAATGCCTTTCGAGGATTACATGCAGTCTATGGACCTGTGTGACCAAAGAACATCAAAAGATAAGGTAATGATGGCATAATTCTACCTACATAACATGGCCCTCACAAACATGAATGTGTGAGACCCCAATACTAGGCTGGGGAACCTATAACTAATGGCCATGGCCTCATGGATGAACCATGAAGAGTTGAGGGCAGTAAAAATAAGAAGGTTAACAATAAAAGAGCAGAATGAACCATTAATGATCAGAGTTGAGCCATTAGATCCCATAGCACTCATAAACACACATAACCTGCTTGTCAATAATCTTGAGATTTCCCCTAGGTATATAAGTGATCAGGTACAATCCATTGCACACTTTGAGGATATGCAAAGGCTACTTGGGGATGACTATGTGCATGCGTGCATAAGCAGATGGAACACCTTACCACACAGTCTGTAGATCAGGGAATATCATTCCCCCATGAGGATGAAGGAGGCATTAAGAAGAATGTCAATGTACAAGCACTCCATGCAGAGGCTGAAGGTCAACTGGATTGGCCTCAAATTGAGTCCCCCACTACTATTAGGCACGATGAAAGGCAGAAGAGAAGAAGAAGAGGAGGAGCAGTGGGAAGAGATAGAAAGGAAGGAAGGATTCTATGACAGGGAAGAGAAGAACACATCAGAGGCTTGGGATGCTAGGGAGGCCACCAGGGCCATAAAAGAGGAGGAGATGGACTTAGTTGCTCAGAGGATGAGCAACACTTTCACTAGGGGGTGATGATGAGCCTCATAAATGGGTAACTATATGGGCTCATTTTACCTCCTATCCTAGTCAAATCAACCATTCTCTCAGCTTATTGTATGATTTTTTGATTATATTTATGCTTATGGAGTGAGTTGAGTCAGTTATGATGCCATGTGGTCTAACATGTGTTTAATGCAGATTATTGATGAATTTTGAGGTCAAAGTCAAAGATCCAGTGGACAAAGGAGATGACTTATAGGAGAGAAACCCCCTCCTTTATTACTCTTCACTTCGAATTCCCCTTCATTCAGCTCAGAGTACAAGCATCCAAGTCATGCACTAGAAGACAACCGAGCAAGTGAAGGATGATTGACAATTAGCTCGAGTTTTGGGAGTCAAGCCTCCCTGATTTTAAGGAAGCTGTTGGTAGATTCATTTTTATAAGTAGAGAGGCCTAGGGACTCACTAGGGCCAGATTGTTGTCAGATTTTTGTTGCATTTTTGCTTATGGAAACTCTTCTCAACTTCGAGCTTATTATTTTGTGACAGTTCATGTAATCTTGTTATTGTTTTGAAAATAAAGATGGAATCCTTTTTGAGTTAGCATGGAGTTACCTTAGAGGGCTAAATCTCTTGGGTTAGATCCCAATCCAAGCAGCCAATTGTTGGCTAGTTGAATTGTTTATGAATTAAACATTCAAGTACCACATTAATTGTCGACCAGGGAAAGTTTTTTTATTTCAAAGGCACTGCGTACTGTATGTACTTAGATTCTAAAAGCATCGAAAGCTGTAGTATACGTAATTCTTACGCTATGTCATTACAGTACTTGTTAAAATGAAAACAATTAATTAAATCTACAAATCTGAAAAGCAAAATAATGGACGCTCTGTTGGCAGAGGATCAGGACCCTATCCTCTAGATGGGGACGTTCAGCACCTACCCCTGTAATCAGAATCACTGATGCACACTGCACTCTCATTCACCGGTGAGAAACAAAACTCAAAGATCAATGAAATAGAGTACTAGTAAAACAAAGAATACCAGAGGTAATGCTATCAAATCCACACATAGTACTGAAAAGAAATTGCTGCACACTTACACACTTGACAGGAAAGTAAATGGGTGAATCTTGTGAAGAAGGTGGGCCCAGTCCTTCTCACAAGATTCCCCGGGAAAACGAAGACGGGATTAAGTACTCAAAATAGTTTTATATTCATCTGCCAAAAAGATCAAATACAATAGAGTTCAGCCTTGCTGATGTTCTCAGAATCAGTTACAGACTGACCATAGACACCGACCTCCTTCGTTTCATGTAGATGTCTCCTCTTTATAGAGGAGACATCTATTACAATAGAATATTACAGCCTATTCAGTTAACCTGTTTTGTCAAAAATAAGCAATTCAGAGTGCTGTTACAACAGTATGATGATACATCCTTTTCTTAAGCTTTAGCTGTTACACGGCGGGTAACTGATTTTGACTGTCTTCTCTCGGGATCTTCGTATTCCTTTGCCATTTCCCCATGCTGTTCATGCCGACTGTGTTCTTTTTCTTTAGACTTCCGCTTGATTATGCCACGTCACAATTCTCTAGATAGCTGCCATCTGTTGTCCATGGCTGTTACAAAATAGTTTGCTTTAGGTAATTGCTGTTGCTGGTGTTGCAGCAACTGCGTAGTTGCTATTTTTGGTGTTGCAGCAACTGCGTAGTTGCTGTTTCTGGTGTTGCAGCAACTATTCATTATAACTCCTGCAAGCTTAAGACGATTATTTGACAGTTTAGTCAGCGTTTCCAAGGATAAGTATAAAGATATTCACGAATATGAAATAAACAATTAAACATAGACGTGTGGAAGGTTACTTCATACCTTGGGGTTAATAAGTCATTATATAAAATAAAATCTTTCACTTATGACTGCAAAAAGGGTAATTATACGGCAAACGATAAGGTCAAAAATAGGTCAATTGTGAGTCCCAACATCCCCCCCAACTGAAGAGATTGCATGTCCCCATGCAATGTCTAATCTGAGTCTGAGTCGGAAAACTGGGACGAACAATGAAGATTACTAAGACAATAGCTGTAGGGAGTAACATCAAACTTGTCTCTGAAACCACGAACAGTTCGCATCTGTTTCCATACTGCTGCCTCTTCTCTGTTAGAAAGTCCAAACTGACCCTTATACTGATCACCCGGCAACCATAAAAGTGGGAACCTGAATTTGTAGCCTATCCAGTTCTCTGCACAAATTTTCACGCTTTCAACATACCGAGGTACCCTTGATAATGCTACTTGCAGATTTGATGGGTTATACGGGTGATATTCTTTCCTTTCTGCGGGGCAGTTATCCCAAAATAGTTTATTTGCTTTCACAGCCAATGATGCTTTGGTTTTTATATACTGCTGACAGTCTGCTAGGACCTCTGTTCGCAGTTTCATAATATGATCCTTCATCTTATCATCGTGTATCATTTTTAAATGCTGCAAAATGAAAATGGCAGTGTTCTGTGGTTCAGCCCGAATCCACAAAAGGCAATTTTGTTCGTTCTGGAGGCCTGAGACATAGGCATTTTGCCAGGTGAGCTGGTTTGCCAGAAAGGAAATGAAAGCTCTCAATTGTATGTCACCTACTACAGGTGTCATATTAATGTTTCTTTCTTCAGACACCACCTCATTGTGGAGGTATAATTCACATAGCAGGTTTTGGTCACTTTTGGGTGCTTCTGCAAAAGTTTTCATAAACTGATCTGCTGTGACCACTTGATAAGGCCTCCCCTCCTTGACGGCCTTCAACTGAATAAATGCAAGCCTTTCCCTTAAGAATGTGGCATAGTTGAAGGAGGGTTTCCTTGCGGCAAGCATCCTTTGGCACAGCTCAAACATCAAGGACATCCTGTGCTTTAGTTCCTTAATTTCTTTATATTGGGCCCTGCACTATTCCAGTGCTTCCCAGTTCCTATAGGCATGATCAAACCAGGTCCCTTTTTGTTGTTCAAATGCTTTCCCTTGAAATTGATGATATTCTCTCCACCATATGCGTTTCAGTTCCAGAAAACTTTCTGTTTCTACACATGCATCTTTAACAGTGGGAGGCTCTATTTGCATGCAGGCATCAACCGAAATTGTCTGTTCTGTTGAAGTGGGCTGGGATAATCCAGCATCTTTTTCTTCATCTTCCACCAAAACTTCTTCCTCTTGCTGGCCTAATTCATTGTTCTCCAGATTGATTTTGGTGGTCTGGGGTGAATCTGTCTCTTTTTTTCTTCATCTTCCACCAAAACTTCTTCCTCTTGCTGGCCTAATTCATTGTTCTCGAGATTGATTTTGGTGGTCCGGCGTGAATCTGTCTCTTTTTCTTCTTCTGCTCCTTGCTTCAATTCTTCCTTGTTCTCTTCTGAGACCGTTTGCTCTTTTTCCATAGTTGTCTGGGTAGGCCAGGGTGAATATGTCTCTTCTTCCATAATAATCTGGGTAGGCTGGGGTGAATCTGTATCTTCTTCCTTTTTCTCCTGCATAGCATTGGGAAGCTCCTTTGTTTGTTCTTGTGCAGCCTCTGAGGAACTTACTGGTTCTTGTGTATTAGTAAGTTCTTGATCTTGTACAACTTCAGGTGGACTTACTGGTTCTTGTGTATCAGTAAGTTCCTGTTCTTGGTCTTGCATGTTTTCTAGATGACCTGTTGGTTCTTGTGTATCAACGGGTCTCACCGACTGCATTTCTTCTGAAACTGGTTCTTTTCTACTTCCTGTGAAACTCCTGTTGGTTCTTGTGTAACAACAGGGTTCTCTTTCTACACTTCCTCTGAAACAGGTTCGTCCATCTGCACATTCTCAGGGCTTTCTGACTGTACTTTTGCTGAAGCTCCTGTTGGTTCTTGTGTGTCAACAGGGCTTGCTGACTGTGCTTTTTCTACAGATCCTGTTGGTTCTTGTGTAGCAACAGGGTTCTCTTTCTGCACTTCATCTGAAACAGGTTCTTGCACTAACCTATACCCTGCTTGAGCATATATCTCGCCACAACTTGTACACAGATATTCGATATCTTTGCTTTTCTCTGCTGCCGAGGCTGCTCTTGCTAAAACGTGCAGACTGAATTCTGCTTGATAGGCTTCCTTGATTCTTATTATCTCTTCCTGGTAATCGTGAATCTGAGCTTTCAGAAACTCAATTTCTTCTTGCAGGGCAAGTATAGTGGGCTAATCTTGTGAGAGAGTAGATTCGAGTGGAGGCAGAGGTTCTGCTACGTCAATTTGGTCAATACTTCCCACAGGTGGTTCTTGTGTGTCACCTGGGGTAGTGGCTGGTTCTTGTGTTGCAGCCACTTGCTCACTATCATTCTGAGTGTCGACAGCTGGTTCTTGTGTATCAGCTGTCTTAAGATATGATGCCACGAAGCTATGAATGCTTTGCATCTCAGCCTCTGTGGGTGAGGGAGAAGGGTTTCGGGAAGTGGCCGGAGTACGAGGTTTTAAAACAATGGATGGTGGGCTGGAGGGCTCAGGGGATCCAACTACTGCCGATTTTCGTTTTGGTAAAAAGGCAGGGAATTGAGATATTTTTCTCTTCCTGCTGGCTCTTGTGACTGGAACAGTAGTCAGGGTGGTGGGTGCTTTGGTTGGAACCCTCGTTCTTTTTCTTTTTACTGGGGTTTTGTTTGGCTACTGCATTCTTCGTTTAAGCTGCGTAATTGGGATATTATCTTCAGAATCATCAGTGGAGATACTGAGTATGGGGGCGGGAGAATTGGTTCTTTTGGGCGACACAGTTAATTCCATTGCTTCTTGTTCCTTTTCTGTAACATGCAGAGGTATTTGCTGGGGTTGTTCGGGGATATGCTCTGTTTGCTGAGGGTTTTCCGAAGGAGTTTGCTCAGGGGTGTTGTCCGTTTGTTGGGGAGGCTCCTGGTCTTGCTGAGGTATATCCTCAGCTTGGCGAGGAGTTTCCTCTTCTTGATGAGGGCTACCCTGCACAGGCTGTGGACTTCTTTCCTTCGGATGGGGATTAATGGTGGGTGGAGGAATGTTCAGAGGAAGAGCCCTGTTAATCAATAGTTGAACTAGGCGATGGTGTTTTAGGGAGAGGGCTGGATTCTTCGCTTTCATAGCATATCGTGCCATATTTTTAAGACAACCCAGCAAATAATATGGCATATTCAATAATTGACCATTTCTTAAGTGATTTAACAGAACGAAGTTGTGCTGGTAGATTACCTGGTAACGACCTTCGCATGTTAGATACTGCTTGACGAATTCGGCGACTCTTGGCCATGGTTGAGGTAACGACCGCAATGCTACACCTTTGCCCTTGGTTTCTACTTCCTCGCCCGGACGGAGAAAGTCTTGCTGCACATTCAGAATCAAGTGTTTCCTGCTTAACCATCTTGTACCAGTGGTTGGGAGTCCGGTGACTTCGGCTATGAATTCTTCCGTAACCGGAACTTGAATTCCTTGGATGATAGAGAATCCTTCTGTCAAATTGCATGTGAATTCCAGGACTTGCTGCTCGTCAAAGTCCGGAAGTCTCCTGAAATATTCTATCCACCCAGCTTGCAGGAAAATTTGGTAAATTTCCGGAAAGAGCTCTAGAACTGTTGTCGTGCCTGGTTCATGAGTGATAAGGGGTCCTCCCATGGCTGTTGTTTCGGTAAATCTTCAGAATTCGGGGCCGAGCTACTGACTTTAACTCAGAGTATACATCACAGTTGGTAACATGCTGTAGCTTTTACATACAACCGGGAGAATTAAGGGTGGCAGTGGTTGGCGTGATTATTCATTATGGAAATTGCTTTGGTAACCCCCCCCCTCCTTTTCTACGTGTGAATGATATGATTGGGGAATGTAATCATTTGATGGACCTGTCACCTTTTTCCACTTATCCATTATTTAATGCTTATTCATAAACGTGTGTACCTTTTTCCTTTACCTTTTTGGATCGCTGCGTCAAAAAGTCTTTTCTCGTCTGCTATCAAATTATAATCATTATCGCGGATCTGAAAGCACTGGAATATGATAATGACGGGAAGTGACGGTGAGGTTCTATAATTATCACGAAAGGTGATGTGTTTCGTGTGGAAAGGATATTTCGGATCAGGAAGCACTGTCGTGGCACCGAGATTGGTGTTGCAGCCACAGAGAATTACCGTTGGGCAAGCGAGGTTAGGGGGAAACGTTTGTAAGACGGGGAATGTGTTGGAATAATGGAACTGGTGTTACAGCAACAGGAATAATGTTGGAACAACGAGAAGTGGTGTTGCAGCAACAGGAAGTGGTGTTGCAGCAACAGGAAATGGTGTTGCAGCAACGGGGAATGGTGTTGCAGCAACAGGGAATGGTGTTGCAGCAACAGGAATTCGAGGTCCGCCCTGTAGTTTCTTTTGAAGCCTTGCTCTCAGCTACTTTCCACGTTCCATCTGCAAAATCTGGAAATATAATATTGCAATCCTTGGCAGGAATTATTAGTTCCTAAAAATGTCTAATCCTAATAATTACATAAATAATAGAAATTCAAGTGTTCTGAGGGATGGCAAGTTCCTCTGGAAAAGAATACTGTTTTATTGCCATGCAAGTAGCTTTGAAGTCCTCTTTGGAAACCGGTCGCTGATACAACCGAAGTCGGTAGCCATTCACCAACAATGGTGTTCTGCTTCCATCGATTGTTACGAGTCTAACTGTTCCATTTGGGAAAACAGTATCCACTTCATACGGTCCCAGCCATCTTGTTCTCAGCTTCCCTTGAAAGTTCTCGAAACGTGAGTCATAAAGAAGAGCCTAGTCACCTTTCTGGAACTGCTTTTGCTTAATGGTTCTATCATGCCATCTTCTCCTTTGTTGTTGTATCATAGTTGTTTGGTGGACGGCATCTAGTCTTTTCTCGTCCAATTCCTGCAACTGCTGCAACCTGGCTATCTGTGCATCAGTTAAATCTAGGTTAACAGCTAAGGCAGTTCTTAAGGTTTTAATTTCAAATTCTACAGGAAAAATAGCATTCTTTCCAAAAACCAATTCATAGGGTGAGAATCCTGTTGT